>LPNX010863202.1:41607-94668 GCA_001517045.1 Pseudotsuga menziesii | reverse complement strand
TCTTTTAACATATGTACTATAGTAACATATTTATATTAATTATATGTTATTATTATATTTACATATTTTACCATTATTAAGGTGAAAGAAGTTTATATATGATAAGGGTGTTTATAAAATATTTACCTATTTTATAAATTCAGTTAAGTATTATATTTACATTTATTACAAGTATAGTATGGATGGACTATGAATGTATGGATTTTAACATAATTCCCTAAAATGAAGCATGTTTTGTTGGGAGAAAGAAAATTGGAACAATTTCAATATTATGTTTCCCTTGTGGTTTGAATTTTGTACTTTGGAGGTGTGTTTTAGAATAATCCCACTTGTTACGCATGTTGTAAATGGTAAACATATCCCATATGCTTTAAATGATGATGATGATGAATTAGATGACAATGACAGTGATGATGTTTTTAATGAAGACGATGATGGAAATGATGATGATGATGAATTAGATGACAATGACAGTGATGATGTTTTTAATGAAGACGATGATGGAAATGATGATGATGATCATCATCGTCTTCGTCGTTTTTGTCATTGTCATCATGATTATCACAATAGTCATCATCATTGGCATAATCATCATCCATGTCATCATCATCACCATTGTCCTTGACATCATCATCATGATTATTGACATTTTCATCAGTTATTCATCATTACCTTTGGCATAAGAAATAACATCTACCCAAAATATGTGATTAGTGGAAAAGGGTCATGGAGGACACACACGATTTATGCATGACAAATAACAACTTATTTTTTAAGATGATCAACATCATCATTCTGATTGTACTCATCATCATTGTCATTGTCATCATCACCATCATAACCATTCATTGCATTGCCATCATAATCATCGGCAATGTTGTCATTGCCATTATCCTCATCATCATCATCATCATCATAATCGTCATCATCATCATCATTGTCATCGTTCTCCTCATTATCAACAACATTATCATCATCATCATAACCATCCTCAATATCATAATCATTATCCTCATTTTCATCTTCAACATCTGGGTGTAAAACTGGATGCAAAAGTGGATAAAAACATGGATGCAATAAATGTCGCAAACATGGATGCAACAAAAGTAGGCACAAAAGTGGGCGCATAATGGGGTGCACCAAAAATGGATGCAAAAGGTGATGCAAAAGTGGATGCAAAAAATAATGCAATCATGGAAGCAAAACATGATGAAAAAAGTGGCGCAAAAATGGATACAACCATGGATGTAAAATTGGATACAAAATTGGATGCGAAAGTGGATGAAAATGTGGGTGCAATAGTAGATGCAAAAAAAGACGTAAACATGGATGCAAAAAGGGATGAAAATGTGGGTGCAAAAGTGGACGAAAAAATGGATTCAAAAGTGGATGCAAAAATTTGCTGAAACAAAACAAGATGCAAAACTAGACTCAAAACAGGATCTAGACTTTGATGCAAAACTTGGCGCACGAGGGGATGCAAAAAAAGAAGCAGAAGTGGATGCAAAAGTGGATGTAAAAAAGGATGCAAAAGTGGATGAAAACAAGGGCGTAAAAGTTGAGGCAAACATGGGTGTAAAAGGGGGCGCAACAAGAGTAGATGTACAAACTAGGCGCAAAATTAGGTGCAAAACTAGGCTCAAAACTTGTCGCAAAACCTGATGCAAAACCTGGCGCATAACTAGGTGCAAAACCCGGTGCAAATTACGCCGTAATTTGCGCCAAATTTAGAAAAACGACGCAAAAAACACCTAAAATAGCACCAACCCGTGAAATTGTGCCATTTTGTCCAAAAAATGAAGAAAAATACACTGAAAGATAGTCTAGACGCAAAAAAGGATGCAAAAAGAGATGCTAAATCCAGTTTTTGTTGTAGTGTGACTAGAAATATCCCATATCAACTAATTAGGCTATTAGGAGGCTCAAAATATGCCTAGGTCATCAAGGAATGTTCCCATGACTCATTTTGATTGTTGTATGAGGATTAGACATGGCACCATGCTTAGGTTTCCTTTTAATCATCCATAGAACTGCTGATGGGTCACAGACCTCCACCCATATCAAATGAGATCACAAATTATCCATGTCACCATCACATAAAGCAAATATCTATCAATTTGGACTCCAAGACATCATACTAAGCCATCCACCCATGATAAAAGAAAGGCGATCAACAAAGGAAATTCATAACCTAAGCATATATTAATGATCATGAACCAGTTGAGATTAAGAAGACGGGTCTTGGAGCACCTAGGCTCTATGTAGAGCAACAAAAACAATTATTTAAGGATGCAACTGAAATTTGTAAGATCATCGTTGCCAAAGATATATTGAGTTGCACATAGGCATACAATTCAGTTCCAAAGGTTATTAACTAGACATATAATTGCAGAAGAATCTTGATATTGAGGGAATAGAGAAGATCAATTGATCAATTGGTGGATCAGTTCCACTTATTTCAAGTATTTTGGGAATTAGTATGGGCATATGAAAATTATGCCAATTACATTAGAGAAATGTTGGTCTCATGCCAATAGGTCTCCTATGATGAATGCGTAGGAACCTAGTACATGAACCATTTTTATCTTCGCTTAGCTATGCAGAGCTCATTTCCTTTTATGAATACTAATAAGTGTTTAAAAAAAAATGAAATAATTAAATACATTCTAAAAAGTGAAGATGCATAATTCATGGAAGTGAAAGGAAAAAAACATCTTTCCTCAAACCATTGAATCAAAGGAAATCAAATAAAACTAATGAAAATAAAATAAAGGGTTCAGTCAATCATCAAATAAGAACTAGAAGAATTCAAGGGACTAACACAATTTTTAACCAAAATCAACCCAAACTTCTACAATCGACATAATACTTCAAACATAAGCAGTAAAAAAACCATAGAAATTTTCCCAGGTATAGAGCTAGACATTAACATGGTTTCGTGTTCTAGAATGAGCCCATTCTTGCTTAGCGAAAGTCTTGTTAAACTATTTCATTATCCTTTAATACTAGGACACTATCTATCTGAAGAGATAGGCCTCAACTTCGTCAAATTTCAACTTCATTTTTGCCACAAATAAGAAAGATAATGTAATAGCTAAATATTAAGACATCTATTTTAACTAACTTACATCAATGAAATGTAGACCCAACCATCAATGTTACAACAAAAAACACAAAATATAGATTCTATTTTTACTTGAAATGCAACGTCAAATTGACATATAGTGAACTTGCTACCATAAAGACTTTCCAACCTACTTCAAAAATAGAGGAATAACAACATTAGTCAAATAACATGAATCGCATCATCAACAATAGAACACATAGACTCACAACTAGAAGGTGTTAGTGAAACACAACTGCATTGACTAGATTTATGGAAAATGGGGACTCCACTTGTTATCTCATCCCTTAATGGCCCAACAGACACGTGGGTACTTGAATCTTGACAAACCGACAAATTGATATAATCAAACATTTTACATTGTGGAGTGATTATGACACATGAACTATCATTACAACGTGGAGTCTCATCAAGACCCATAACATTAATATAGTGTATTTCTAATTAGCTTATTTTCCAACCCTCTAGTTAGTTGATTTGTGAACTCTTTGTCTTGGCCTCCACTAGAAAATTATGCCCATGGAGGCTAAGAAAATTATGCATTTTAATTATTCTAATTGCATTAAAGGAATGTTGGTCTCATGTCAATAGCTCTCCTATGATCAATGTATAGGAACCTAGGCATAGACCATTTTTCTCTTCGCTTATCTATGTAGAGCTCATTTATTTATTTGAATAACGATAAGTATTTAGAAACAAAATATACAATCAACATAATAGAATCGAAAAAGTGAAGACAATTAATTCATGCAACTAGAAAGTAATAAAAACATCTTTCCTCAAACCCCAAATAAATGGAAATCAACTAAAACCAATCTTGATTCAAGCTACAACAAAGGGTTCAATCAAGCATCAAACGAGAACTAGAAGCATTCAAGGGACTAACACAATATTCAACCAAAACAAACACAAGTTTAAAAAATTGACAAAATGCTTCAAACAAAAGAGACAAACAAACCATAAAAATTTGTCAAGAAATTAGAGCTGAACACCAACATGGTTTCATGTACTTGAATGAGCCCATTCTTCCTTAGCGAAAGTGATGTCAAATTAGTTATCTATCCTTTAGTTCTAGGACACTATCTATGTGAAGAGATAGCTCCTAGGACTAGCTTTGTCAAATTCCAATGTCATTTCCTGTCGCATACAAGAAAGGGATAATGTAAGAGATAAACATCAAAACATCAATCTTAAAATAAATTGCATCAAGGAAATGTAGTTCAAATAATCATTGTTACAACAAAAAATTACAATGTAGAATATATTTTTACCTGAAACACAACTTCAAATTCACATATAGTGATCACCAAAAAGGGTCCATGGAACACCTAGACCAAAATAAGACTCAAGAGTCCCTCATGTTTATTGGATCATATAAAATTGTTGGTTAAATCAATTTCCCAATTCACATTCAGATCTTGGTCCTCAATTTCAAGATTTTGAACATGATCTTCTCTATATGAACCATCATTATGATCCTTAGAAACATTATGTTCCATATCAAGTTCATTAGAGAAATTTGTTATTTTTTTTCTCCCCTTCTTTCATGATCTGATCGCCAAAGAGCTAGTGCTCTTTCATATGGGAAATTTCCAACCTCATACTTTGTTACATATAATCTTAAGCCTGTATCCTCATTTTTATCAAGCTTGTTCCTCAACTATGACTTCAAGAATGACATTGAACTAAAGATTCTCTCATCCTCCACTGATCCCAAAATCATGGTTTGACATAGATCTGCTAATTTGAAATATTTTGACATTCTTTGCAGTAGGATTTTGCTGCCACTGAGTTTAGTCCATAATCTTGTAATTGCACCATATTTTAGAGGATTATCTAACTCAGAAAATTGCAACCACATTGTTTGAGAGCCAAATCATTGAGCTTGATCTAACAATTTTTTTTTATATAAAAGCCTTGAATATATTCTCCTTCTATCTTAGCCTCTCGACAAAAATGTCTTTGAAAAATCTTGCATTTCGCTATAAAGTCAACCTTTAAAGTGTCTGAACATTGACAATGGTCCCAATATTTGAGGGTATTGTTTTTTTTTCTAGATCTTATTATCTTAGTTAAGATCTTCATTTGAAAGAATAACAAGTACAACAATATGCATAAGATAGAACAGATACACAAGACATAAAGATTTTCACCAGGGAAACCATAAAGGAGAAAGCCCCGTAAACTTCCTCATAATAGTACAGTCACAAAGGTTGTATCATAAGATGAACAAACCCAATAATAAGAAGTCTCCAACATCTAACTATCTCTCTCTCTCTCTCTCTCTCTCCTGCGAACTTGAGTGAGTGTGAGGTGTGTATAAATGAGGGAGGGCGCCTCCCTATTTACACATTTCAAGTGATTGACCTATTACATGACTGGGGCTGACCTCTTACCCTAAAAGGGTTGACTTCTCTTAGAGAGACTCCAAAAATACATTACATGATGTTACACTGGGTACTATTTCCCTGACTTAAAACATAGGTTGTACCTCAAGGTCTATGCACAATAATGGAATCCCAAAAGGAGGAGAGAAGGTATAAAACATACAATGATAATATACATCATAATATATTCTGATGTTACAAATACATCAACACTCCCTCCTAACTAGGAGGGTATTCTCTCTCTTCCATAATTATCAACACATATGGCCCAGTCATCATCACGGAGTCATAATCATAGCTGGTGCCACCATCATCTTCTTATCAATCATCGATTGGTACTATATGTCATCGGAATTTTCTACAGAGCCAACCCTTTTTCACGTTGAGTGTAGGCATATTCCTCATCTAGGTCTTCATCACATTTATGAGCAATCCATCGCATAGGAACAATTCAAGACCTTATTTACATTGCCACAACTATAACCTAAATATCCTACCTTTATCTCGTCGTATCCAAATCATCTCTTTTGTCCTGCAAAAAACAAAACACACAAAGCACATAGAGCACAACCCAGATGCATACCACCTTTGTTCTATCACCATATTAGTATGCTAGGATATTTCACGTCTTGAAGACAACCTATAACATTTACTATGCGAGAATCACCTAGGAGCACACCAAGTGCATTATGTCTCTCCATGATCAACCTGCGTTCTACCATCATAGAAGAACTGCCTAGGTGTACCTCAAGTGCCTTGTGACCTTACCATCTCCAACATGAGAACACACACACACACACACACACACACACACACATGTAAGGACTGATTACGACTGAACAACCTGCTACACCAGATCTTTTACGTTCTAGGTCAACCTCTAGGACTTATTACATCCGAGCTACTTGCATCCAGGGTCTTTTTCGTTTAGACAACCTTTAGGGATTATTACATCCGAGTAACTTGCATACCATATCAGGGCTCCTTTCTACACTCAGATAACCCACATGACTTATTACATTCGAATAACCTACGTACTATGCTAGGGCTAATATTTACATTCGTATAACTTGTCTTAGAATGGATTATGTCTGAGTAACCTATGTATCACACCTGGACTCGTATTTACACTTAGAAAACCTACAATACTGATTATGTCTGAGAAAACTACTACATTAGTGTCTTTTCTGATTAGACAACTTGTCTCATTTCCCATGTGAGATATCATGCATCTGTGTCTTCTAGTCTCTTGCTATTTCTAGAATAGAAACATACAAGGACTAATTACGTCCAAGAATAAACTGCAAGATTCTCCAGGACTTATTACATCCAAGTACAACCTACAGGAATTATTACGTCTAAGAAACCTACGATCTTCACCAGGATTTTATGCTTAGACAATCTGTCTCTCTAGCTATGCTAGAATTTATCACTCCCTCTTTCGAGGGGTCTCGTTCTGTATCACTTCAAGTATTTATCTGAAGTACTTGAACTTCACTCTGGCTAGAGGCTTGGTCAACACATCGACTATATGCTCGTCCGTTTCCATGTACTAGAGCTTCATTGCTCCTCTTTGAACCATATCCCTCATATAGTGGAACTTGATCTCTATGTGCTTTGACTTGTCATGGAATAAAGGGTTCTCTGATAGCTTCAAGCAATTTTGATTGTCGCAGAAGATACAAGTCACATCTAACTGAAGATCAAACAAATCATACAGTAGCTTCTGTAGCCACACTGCCTCACAACTAGCCAAGAAAGCGGAAACATACCCTACCTCGACTATACTCAGCACCACGCATGACTTCTTCCTGCTAAACCAAGAGATCATGCCAGATCCAAAAATGAAACAACGACCAGAAGTTCTCTTCCTATTAGTGGCACTACCTGCGCAATTTGAATCAACATAACCTATAGGTTAATATTCTGATTCACATCATACTTGAGCCCATAATCTACTGTACCCTTTAGGTACCTCAATACATGCTTTGCAGCTATGAGGTGAACATGTCTCAGATTTTTAGGAACTGGTTAAGGGTGTACACAACAAAGCATATGTCTAGTCTAGTATTTGTAAGATACATCAATGAGCCAATCATCTAATGATATATCATGGTATCAACCGAATCTGATGAAGTATCACACAGAAGCTTCAAGTTTGATGCCATAGATGTGGTTATCACCTTGAAGTCCAACATTCTGAATCTCTTCAGAATCTCCACTGTATACTTTCATTGACTAAGGAAAATCCCATTTGCACTCTTCCACACCTCCATTCCTAAGAAGTAGTACATCATCCCTAGGTATTTCATCTCGAACTCTGTAGCAATTCTCCTCCTTGCATCTTTAATGAGTTCCTCTTCATCCGTAAGGAAAATGCCATCAACATATAGCAGGAACACCACTGTCTTTCTTCCTTCAACCTTGAATTAAAGGTTGGAATCCGCTTTAGTACTCTTAGTAAATCCAAGGGTCATCAGGAAGCTATCCATCCTGTCGTACTATATCATCGGTTATTGTTTCAATCCATAAAAGGACTTCTTCAATTTGCACACATGAGTCTTCCTGTCATGTGTCTCGAATCCTAGATGATGTTCTACATATACTTCCTCCTCGACTACACCATTCAAGAATGTTGTCTTGACATCCATCTGGTGTATCTTCCATCTCATAACTACAGCCATTACAAGTATGGACCTAATGGAAGTGTACCTTGCCACGGGTGAAAATGTATCCTTGTAGTCTATGCCTTCTTTCTGTGAGAAGCCTCATGCTACAAATATTTCATTATATTTATAGATGCTACCATCTGCAACATGCTTGACCTTGTAGACCCACTTCGAAGTCACTGCAAACTTCTTTTTTGGTCTCGAAACTATCTCCCATACATCATTATTCATGATCATCTAATACTCCCCAATCATGGCATCCTTCTGCAGCCTCTTCATAGGTGGAAGGTTCATTGTCAATGATGTCACATAGAAGGGCCACATAGATGTTGTAAGGCTTTGGTATTTTCCTTTCTCTATGCATTCCTTTTGGAGTGCCATACCTTTCTGCTTCTTGTATGAGCTCCCGTGCCCATGCTAGTTTCCTCTTGTGAGAGTCTTTCTTGAGAATTGTCTCTATCGACTCTTGTGGTTTGTCCATGTCATGATATTCATGGTCTTCTGGAATCACGTCTCCAATTTCCATGCCTCAGACTAGCTCAGACTATCGTTTCTTCAGGTTCCTCGACCTCTTAAATAGGTAGCCTCCTGGATATGAAGTATGGTGAGTCTTCATCAAAGGTTACATATCTGTTGATGTCGATATTCTTGAATCCTGGGAAGTATATTCTGTAGGAATTTACTGTGTCATTGTATCCTACAAATACACCATTCCTCGCAGAAGGATCGATACTGGTCATCTTCTCCTTTGGGATATGTATGTACATTGAGAAACTAAATATTCTAAGATGACTGACTTATGGTTTCTCTCCTAAGAAATATTCTTCTGGAGTTTTGTTGTCAAGTAATCGATGAGGACTATGGTTTTGTACATACACAACTGTCCTTGCTGCTTCCTCCCAAAGGTTCATAGGCTTGATCTTCCTTTCAGTTTGGTTCTTGACCAAGACTTTATATTCCTTGAACTTACTGAATACTTAATTTTTCCCTTTCAAGAAATATATCCAAGTCTTACATGATAAGTCATCTATAAATGAAACATAGTACACATACCCACTTAAAGAGCTATAAGACATGGGTATGCATACATTCGAGTGTACTATCTCCAGTGTTTCTTTAGCCTTGCTTTCATTGCTAGGAAATTTCTTCTTTGCATTGTTTCCTTGTGCACATCCTTTGCAAATTCCTTCATGCTTTTCCTGGATCTCTGGAAGTCTAGAGATTTCTTTTCTTGCCATCGACAGTGATCTATAGTGCACATGTGCAAGCCTTCGGTTCCATAGTTCACTTGGTTATATTGAATCATGAACCAATGCTTGTTTAGGCCGTGGATTTAGCTTGTGCAAGCCTCTGTCTTCTTCTCCAATCACTGTTGTACAATTTATTATCTTTCCTTTAGGCCACATTATAACTTGGACATTGACAAATGCAACTCTCATTCCCTTTGCATCTAGTGCAGTGATGGAGGGAAGATTATTCTTCAATCCTGGAACATATAACACATCCTTAATCGTTAAATATTTCCTAGAGTATGTCTTGTATGAATATTCTCCACTCCCTTTTGTGGGGTATTGATAATAATCCCCAAGTTTCACCTTGTGAGGTGACTCATGCTCAAACATATTGACAAATGATTCTTTGTATCCCATCATGTGCTTAGATACCCCACTATCCACAAGCCAATCATTGCTTCCATGTGAGATAGTGCTAGTAAGTGCTGAGATTAGCACATACTCTTCATTTGAATCATCCTTCTCTCTTCTAAATCTTTTGTTTATTGGTTCATTTTATTCGACAACATGAGCATGGTGTCTCTTTTTCCTGATGGGACAGTCTCTTGAAAAGTGTCCCTTTTCATCACAAGTATAGCATTGAACATTGGAAGGATATCTCTTGATATTATTTTCTTTCTTGTTCACTTTCTTGTTGTGATGATGGTTCTCCTTCTTCTCCTTCTTCTTGTAGTTTTTCCTAGTGTGAACTGTGAGATATTGATTTTCATTTGCTCCCATATTCTTTTCTCTCATTACGAGTCGAGTTTCTTCTTGTGTGCGTTCTTCTTGGAGTCGGCTGAATGCGATCAAATTCCTTCTTGCACAAATTCCTTGAATGAATGAGTCCCAAGATCTAGGGAGACCATTCAAGGTACTAGTCATCACAATTTATCCTTCTTCGACATTCTCTTCAACTGCTTCAAGTTGTTCTTTGATTTGAGCAACCCTTGTGAAGTAGGACTGTATAGTTTATGAGTTCTATATCTTCACATTATTCAACTGGTTCCTCAAAGTCATCTTTCGGTTGATGTTCTTTCCTTTGAACATCTTTGTCAAAGCATCGAATAATTCCTTCGGTGTCTTGAGTGATGACACATGGGGGATGAGGCGATCCTTGATTGAATATGGAATGATTCTCTTGGCTATAACCAAGTTCTTCTTATGAGTAGCCTTAGCCTCATCTCCCTTTGGTTTTGGAACTTCTCCATTGATGTACTGCTCCAAATCATTTTCTTCAAGATCGGGGAGATTTTGTGCTTCCATGCTCAGAAGTTATCAACCCCTCCAAGCTTGTCCTCAAGCTGAGTATGGTGAGTCATATTTTCAAATGATAACCTAAAATGGAAATAATAAAGATTTAGATCTTACCTATTTGACGTGTCCGACCTAGTTTCGGAGATGCCTGACCTAGGTTTTTTTAGAGAAACCCTAATTTTCCAAACTTGGAGTTTGGAAATTATGTTTGGACGGAAAGATGCACCTCCTTTAGGTGAGTTGCTCAACATGGTCCTTTTCTAAAGACTGAGTTGGTAAGTCTCTAAAACTTGATGCCCTAGTTTTTCTCAGCACTGTTGGCAGGGCCAAAATTGAAACTTCTTTAAATATGAAAGTGATTCCACTAAAAGATGCACCCTAGTGAGGTGAGTTAACCTAACCCTCTTTTCTTGATGATTTGTGGAGATAATACCTTGAACTAGGAAGCCCTATTTTCTGCTGCTGTACAGTGCCTTGTTTTAGAGAGAATTTGATACCATGCTAGTTTTTCTAGATCTTGTTAGCTTAGTTAGGTTCTTTATTTGAAACAATAAAAAGTACAACAATATGCATAAGATAGAACATATACACAAGACACAAATATTTTCTCTGGGGAAACCATCATAAAGGAGAAAACCCCACAAACTTCCTCGGAATAGTACAGTCACAAAGATTGTATCATAAGATGAACAAACCCAGTAATAAGAAGTCTCCAACAACTAACTATCTCTCCTCCTTGTCTTTCTCTCTCTCTCTCTCATGTGAACTTGAGTGAGTGCGAGGTGTGTATTAATGAGGGAGGGAGCTTCCCTTGATCTAAAATTAACTTGATCTGAAATTTCAGGATCTTTTAACCATTAAATTGCATGTGAATTTGAATGTTAAATACTCATTAAACATGCTTATCAACAGAAAAATTAAATTCTTTAAAACATTCACAAAGCAAATAAACACATAAATGCAAACCAGAAATAGAAGACACAACTGATAACAAAGTTCACCCCTCTTGGGCTATGTCTTCATGCCACTTCCCATGGGAAAATCAATCTAGTAAGTCTTCAAAAGCTTACAATTGAGTGTTATGGGAACACTTCAGAATTCGGTATGTCAGAAGTAGAAATAAATAGCACCACTAAACTCCTTGCAAAATTATGAGAAAAGCGAGTATAAACTCAAATATATTTTCCTGATACCTCCTTTGGCACGCAAAATGAGAACACACTCTGCCCTACATGTACTGAATGTACTTTTCCTACCTCGAGAACGGTACACATTAATTCCTGTACCACCTCGAGATCCGTGCCCACTTTCTTTCTCGAAAATTGTGTAAATGTTGTGCTATGTTATGAACTCTTCTGTTGTACTCTATACCTCCTCTTCACTGCCAAAACACAATTTTTATAAGGTAAAAACAATAGCTTTGGGTCGCGGGATGTGGGGCCATGCGCTCTTTTGGAGCCCACACCATTGCGCAACTTCTTAACCATTTTTTTCCGTTGCCTAACCAATGTATGGCTGTTGTCCTAGCAGTAGAGGTGCTAACAAATGAGGAAGAGGTCTTGGGGTCAATCCCACGAGCCTCTCATCTGCTTGTGCATTTTGAAATGTGGCGAAATAATA
Organism: Pseudotsuga menziesii; assembly: GCA_001517045.1. Classification (NCBI taxonomy): domain Eukaryota; kingdom Viridiplantae; phylum Streptophyta; class Pinopsida; order Pinales; family Pinaceae; genus Pseudotsuga; species Pseudotsuga menziesii. The sequence continues at coordinate 82,340 of LPNX010863202.1, read as the reverse complement.
TTATACCACAATACTATATGGTTGATCCATAGTTTTCGGATATGGTTGGCACTTTGTTATTTGATTAAGTGGTCTAAGGTTCGACACATTTGAATAAGATTTCACACATGGTGGGTTTAATATATGGTATCCTATGGTTTTTTATATGGTAAAGCATTATGATATGGTTCTATACTATGATATAATTTAAATACCAATGGGGGGCCTCGATGTTGGCATGGGGTTGAGGAATTCCCTCACCCACCCCTTTTCTTTAACAAAACCAAACAACCTTTAAATAAAATCTATGCCATATACCTAACAAGGAACACATATGGAGGCTTTGGCTAGCATGATACTGTGAAAACTATAAGAATTAGGAGGTCTAGCGTTCAAATCCCATAGACTCTAACCTCTAACAAAAAACATTTCCAAACCATATTTTTTTACTACTTTTTACCATTTTAATCTTCATTGTCGAAACTTCAAATGCTGGCAACTTCTTCATTTGGAGGTTGTTTCACATGAAACAAATGTCACTAGAAATATGTTGACGAGCTCTTTCATCCTGTAACCTTTTATTTTCATTTTAAAGACTTTAACTTTGATCGACTTTGAATTGATCCACCTGGATCATCCCTATTTATAACTTTCAAGTGATTGACCTATTACATGACCGGGGTCAACCTCTTAACCTAATAGGGTCTACTTCTCCTAGAGAGACTCCAAAAATACATTACATGATGTTACACTGGGGACTATTTCCCTGACTTACAACGGAGGTTGTACCTCAAGGTATATACACAATAATGACATCCCGAAAGGAGGAAAACACATCTCCGATGGGGGTACAACAACATACAATGATAATATACATCATAATATCTTCCAAAGTTACAAATAGATCAACAGGTATACCACAGACATGACCTCCAACAATTCTTCTCAAGAAATTGTTCTCTTATCTCTGAAGATAGTGATTTTCCAATTTTTATCAAGTTGCGCCTAATTGAAATCACAACATTGTCAAATCGTTCTTTTAACACAAGGTACTCTTTGGTGTTTCTTCCTATATTATCATTATAATAAAAGGGAACCAACACACTGCCATACATATCATCCCTTTTTCATCAAACTTTTAAAAAAAATATCATTTTCTATATTGATTATCTTAGTCCTATTTGTAAATGTTTGACTTGTAAAAGACTCTACCATCATATAAAAATTATCAAATGCAAGGCATGCTAATTTTCTTGTTTTTGTGTATTCAACACTATACATCGTGTGACTCTAAGACATCTTCACAAGGTTATTCATTTCATGAAGCATAGGGAGAATTCCAACCAATGTTAATAATGTCTCTATATCAGTTAGTAGAAAGATAAGAGTTTGAGATTTTTCTACACTTAAGAGAAATTCATACATCACCCCTACCAAGGATGCATATTCATTGAATAGTTTTTTCAGTTGGTTCCTTCAACGAGATCCATCTTGCATCAACATATTTTAATATTTTTTTTTCCGTTTGTAACACCGTTTTTTTTTTTTTTTTTAAACTAAAAATCGTTTGGGACTCCAACAAAAGTATGCATGAATCTCACGTACACGATATTCAAAATTTGAAACCAATGGGAAGTTACTCACTATTTTAAATGCAAGATTCATCCTTTGAGCCATTATATATTAGAGAAAGTGGAAACACCTAACCATAATAGGGCTTGATCGTAGTACATACACATAAAATTTTGACTGACTAATTCCTATGTACTCTCATATTACCCAAATCCAAGCAGTAGATTATGCCGATTTTTTGTATATCAACTTCTGCTAGAAACCAAAGAAGAAATAATTTAAAAGAAGAAACTAACCTATATAAATTCTACAGACCAAAGCAACCTTACAAATGATTTTTTTTTCCACTTAGCCACTGTTAAGACTCAAATTGCAATCGAAATTAAGCTTCACGTTGACTCTTGCGACAATATATAGGTACAAAAGTGTCCCCAAGTGATTACATCTTTCCACTTTTTTTCTTAAATATGGACCATTTTGGAGTAAAATTATTTTTCATCTAACAAATTTGGACTCTTGGAGGATGAAACCTTGAACTCCTCAATGTGCATTAGTCATTTACTATTGAAAGTGAAACCACTGGTTCTGGTCGTCCATTAATGCAAATCGACAGATGCGAGATGATTCAACTAAGGATGGGAAGGTAATGACAACTCCTATAGAAAAATAATTGGTCTACAAACCCAAATAGAGTATGAACTGAATCCATTTTACACAATGATCCATAAAATGGGGGTGAAGTACCAAAGCTTAACCCTATGATCCATAAATCAAGGCAAACTACTTGCTATTCTCCTCCGAAACTAAAATATATGGGCGATCCAACTATTAATCACTTCCATTATCGAAAATCCAAGGGCGAAGTCATGATTTGAGCCACATTTGACTAGGCTAAATTTCATTTTCCCCATTTTCCCTCTTTCATGGTGTGGATGACTCTATTTCTCATAGTTATGGGTTTAATAAATAATGGACTAATATATTAAATTAAAAAAACTTTCCATTAAAAAAATTTTCCCACCTTTTTTTTTGACCCCTATAAATTTTCCCGTGGGCTAAAATTTTCCATTAAAATTTTCCCTTTTGAAAAGAAAACTCATTCAAAGGATCAAAATGTAGCTCATCATGTGCTATCACAACCAATCACAAACAAGAACACTAGGGTCTTTCATTTTCTCAATCCTACATCCAAAATTGTTAAGTTGAATGTCAAAACCCTCCATAGATATTCTGTTAGAAGATAACATCTTGAAACAACCTTCCAGACATATATTTGGGCCTTCATTGGTAGGTTGTCATGCTCCAACTGGAAGCTAACTGATGCAGTAAAGGGATTAGAGCAGAGTTTTTGGCATGATAATGCTAGGCCTTCTTGAAATCTAAAGGATGTACTAAAATTTATATGGGCTTCAAAGGATTGTGAACCACACAATAAACACCTTCTTGACATAACACAAACATAACTGTATGATAAATTCAAGAATGAACACGGGGAACTGAAGTTGGGGAAAATATATTTTGAGAAATGCAAGTCTTGGTATGTTAGAATAAATACTCTCGTAACACTTGTTACTATAGATACCATGTAGAATATGAATATTACTATGAAACGTTTTTGTACATTTTTCGTGGGTTGCATACTAATCAACATAGATCCAAATCCTAGGCTCTATTAAGCCTCGAGAGGGATCAAATCTTTGGAGGTGCAAACCTCTTCTTAAGTATTGCACTCAACTATCAACTTTGGTGTGATAGAGACCAAAAGACACATCTTTTGTCATACCATAATTGTTGTGATTAATATATAATGGTATTGTTTAATTGTTTAGTAAGATTGTTAATGCCTCAAGGTTACTTTGTTTATATGAACAAGGGTACCGTGTTTGTGTTAGAATACTCAATGATTAAAAAAATTATTAGTTCACCATCTATTATTGTTTAATTATTATTATTACTTAATTAATATTATTTTAATAATATTAATATTCTTGCCTTAACGTGATGATATAAACAAAAGTTAAAATATTGATTAATAAATTATTAGTATTGCACACAATTATCAGTTTTGGTGTGATTGCACAGCAAGTGCGCCACACCCAAGTACACTATATGCTCTAGGCCCTTGGGAAAAATATCCAATTGGTGGTCTGCTCCTCAAATCAAATCCCTTGGTCTGCTCAAAATATGGAGGTCCATATACATGTGGATAGTAATACAAAATCTGTTAATTTCCTTATAATAAAAGATATTGCTATAAATTTAGGGAATCATTTATCCTTAGATGCATATGACTCTTGATATTCTATCTATTTACATCCAGTTAAAAAAAACAGTATAACCCATAGTGGGAAGTTCCTACAATATATAAAAACAGAGTTGAAAGATGAGACAAAGGCATGGAATGAGTACTAAAGCAAGGTGCATTTAAAAAATCAAACACGGTACATTTATAAACGACAAGGTGCATTTTGCATTTTGTACATTTATAAATACAAGGTGCATTTAAAAAATCAAATTTTCACAATATAATATGAAAAACTAAAAATTCGTTAACCGATCGAGAAGAGCAACTTCCTTTCGACTGTCAATCATGACATAAATATTTGGATAACGAAACCTATAATGTATTTTGATAGTTGTAAACAAGATGGTGTCTGTTGAAAACAATATTTTACCAATAAACAAAGACTGGATTTATGGGCCTAGATTGGATCGACGAAGCTCACGGTAGCAACTTTACTTTACATCTTGCAATTTCAATTTTAGGAGAATTACAGTACACACACTTCTTATTTGAATGCAAGATGTTTCATTCCAATGGATTCACAACAGCTGTGAAACCCCTTGGCAGCTGTGAAACCCCTTGGCTTAGAAATGCTTCAGAGATGATCATGTAAGACTTTGAGTGAGATGAATGGAATCGAAGAATACATAAGGGGAAACCATATTATGAAAAATCTTGTTTATACATGACATGCTCTAATTGTGGTGGAATAACATTATTGAGCAAGTGCATTCATGATAGTGGATATAATGAATCTAGTGATATGGTTATAGACATGAAAAGTTTCAAATACATTGCCTATGAAATAGGCCATGGGAAAGGAAGCAAAAATATACAATCGGTGACATCTCAGGTTAGTATCCATCTCTAAATTTTCTTTTCAAATATATCTTTAAATCCTTACAAACATAACTTATGTTCAGATCCTTTTGTGCCATCGGGTACAAGTCAGCCACTTCATCAAGTAATTTATTGAAAAGACACATCAATATGTTCAACATGTCCATGTGGCTCGATGTCAGGATGAGTAGGTTAGAATTAGTAGAGATACATTTTCCTATGGTACTATACATTCAGTGGTTGATATTTCTGAGAAATACACTCTCTATCCATAAAGTGAGATTCAAAGTCAATATTACCATTTTGAGAAGGTTTCCTTGATGGTCCATATCACATATAGACATGGCCCAAATAGTAGCGAAAAGGAACAATAAATTCTAAATGGATATCACTTCTACATATGTGAATATAGGTGCCATGACTTCCATTATGTAGATCGTTGCTTCCTCGTGTTCTATGATCACCTAAAGGGGAAAATAGTGACAAATGGATCGATTGGATTTGGTTTGATGAATGTGTTGGTAAGTTCAAAAATGCCCGTATATTTCAATGGTTGCGTTCATCATACAAAAATTACAAGGTGCCACAAATGGTAAGGTATTATGATATGGTTCCATACTATGATATAGTTTAAATCCCAACGGGGGGCCTTGATGTTTGCATGGGGTCAAGAGATGCCCTTGACCACCCCTTTTATTTAACAAAACCAAACAACCTTTTAATAAAATCTATGCCATATACCTGACAAGGAACACATATAGAGGCTTTGGCTAGCATGATATTGTGAAAACTATAAGTACTAGGAGGTCTAGCGTTCAAATCCCATAGACTCTAACATCTAACCAATTTTTTTACCAAACCATATTTCCTTACCACTTTTTACCATTTTAATCTTCATTGTCGAAAATTCAAATGCTGACAACTTCTTCATCTGGAGGCCGTTTCACATGAAATGAATGTCACTGGAAAGATGCCGACGAGCTATTTCATCTTGTAAGATTTTATTTTCATTTTGAAGACTTTAAATTTGATTGAATTTGATTTGATCCACCTGGATCATCCCTATTTATACCTTTCAAGTGATTGACCTATTACATGACTGGGGCCGACCTCTTACCCTAAAAAGGTTGGATTCTTCTAGAGAGACTCCAAAAATACATTACATTATGTTACACTGGGGACTATTTCCCTAACTTACAATGGAGGTTGCACCTCAAGGTCTATACACATTAATGACACCCCGAAAGGAGGCAACCACATCTTCGATGGGGGTACAACAACATAAAATGATAATATACATAAAGATATCTTCCAAAGTTACAAATAGATCAATAGGTATACCACAGACATGGCCTCCAACAATTCTTCTCAGGAAATTGTTATCTTATCTCTAATGATAGTGATTTTCCAATTTCTATCAAGTTGCGCCTAATTGAAATCACAACATTGTCAAATCATTATTTTAACACAAGGTACTCTTTGGTGTTTCTTCCTATATTCTCATTATAATAAAATGGAACCATATGCCCATGCACTGCCATACATATCATCCTTTTTTCATCAAACTTAAAAAAAAATCATCATTTTCTATATTGATTATCTTAGTCCTATTTGTAAATGTTTGACTTGTAAAAGACTCTACCATCATATAAAAACTATCAAATGCAAGGAAGGCTAATTTTCTTGTGTTTGTGTATTCAACACTATACATCGTGCAACTCTAAGACATCTAAACAAGGTTATTCATTTCATGAAGCATAGGAAGAATTCCAATCAATGTTAATAATGTCTCTATATCAGTTAGTAGAAAGATAAGATTTTGATATTTTTCTGGAATGTTGATATGGTCATTGACCATATAAATGTTTATGAAACCCCATGAAGTACTATCAACAGTTAGAACCTCATCCAAAGACAGTGACAAAAATGTGGCATTTTCAATCTTCTCTTACACTGTCGTCCTTTTCTACTTGAGCTAGATATTTTCCCCATTCTCAATCACTTGTTATAGATCAATGAGAAGATGGAAAATTTGGCACTTGAATACAAGATAGATATTTTATCATTTTTGGATAATCTGTCATAGGATGACCATTGGGTAAGATGTGAAATACAATGCTTAATTGTATTGTATTTGATAACAAATTTGTTTCCATCATCTTTCCAAATTGAGATGTGATGGTTCCTCCACTTTCCTCCACTTTTCTCTTATTTATTAAGAATTTACGTATTCCTCTTCATATTGGAGATGATGACATTGGCTAAGATATTTCCATCTAGCAGTAGATTTATTCTCAACATTTACAATTTCCTTATCATATACCTTTCCAACATGCTTCTCTACTATGTCTACCTTCATATACAAACTCACTACCTTTCCTAGTTTCCAACTACATGAAATGCATTTAACTTCTCATGAGGTCGATTTCTCATTTGCTGGAGGTATTGGTTCAATAAATGGGAATCTTAATACCCAATAAAATTTCAATTTTCTCCCTATGTCCAATTGGCCCTGTTTCCTTTTTTGTGAATGGACCGTGTCACCTTGCAAGGAAAAAATTTCAACATTTGAAATACCATTTTCTGATGAAAATTCATTTGTCTCACTTTGATCACTAGAGGAATGTATTCTACCATCCATTGTATGGGTTCCAAATGCAATATCAAAAGATTTTACATCTCTCTGACCAATACCTTACTCAAGAGATCTTGAAGCATGATTACGATGTGGATTATTGGATTAAGGATTTTGAAAATATGATATTACATCCTTTTTTTTCATGTTTTAATTTTCTTTCCACTATCCATATTTGACATCTTATTGAATACTTCATAGTTGAAATTCTTAATTGATCTAGAAACTAGAAGTGAAGCGTACATGAGAAAAATGATATAAAATTATTAAAATAACACATTAGTGGGGATATAAAACATCAACTGGGATATACAATACCCTCGTTTTACCCACGGGGGCTTCACTTGTTGACCAATATCCTATCACGTTAGTTTATATTGTGGGTTTTAAAATTATAAAAAATTTAACCAATATATTGCAGGTATTGGGGGGATTGAGGGGTTTAAGGTGGGGGTGGGTAGGGTGGTTTATAAGGATTGAGGTATAAAAAAGTGTGTGGAGGAGGTTTTAAGTATTGGGAGGGGGTTTCAACAAAAAGAGTTTGGGTCAATATCTCTGGAAATTAAGGGTATTCTTTAATATCCCACGATCGCATGTGCTATGTGAGAGGTTCACTAAGTGAAGTCCCCGTGGTTTTACCATCTATCCAAGATCCCCTATTTTACCATTTAACCCTAACATATTTACACATTGATTCCAAATTGCAAATCCATAAACTAACTAAACTACTAAATGCATTCTACATGTATACAAACAATTGTTGGATTCTTTTTTTAATATAACTGAACAATAAATTCTCCTTTATTTTGAATAATAGAACATAAAACTACAATCATTGAAAGTTGTTAGTTTAGACATTCTAGTTTGGTTTTTTTCTTGGGATGCCATCTAGAATTGCTTATATACATAGTACATATCTATAAAGAGATCACGAAACATATTATGGTACCGTTTGGATGACTTCTTCTTCTTAAAAATATTTGGGAACTTTCTAGAAATTTTGGAGGAATCCTTTTGGGAGTTGGGTTTGTCTTCCATGTTTTCCCTTGTGGAATCTAGAGGTTCATCATGTTTGGTTTCTACAAATGGAGGTTGTTGACTATGTTAACACCTTCTAGGAAACCTTAGATTTCATCACCTTCTTCTTGTGAGCCATCCATTATTTTAGTAGTCTCTAGATCAAATCCTCAACTTGTTCCCTAGAACCCTGCCTTGGGTTCACTAGCGGTAATAATCTTGCTAAAAACCTGTTTGAGCTCAAAATTATGCTTAAATATTGGGCCAATAATGAAACCAGATGACAAAATTAGGAAAATAATACCTTTCCCAAATTAAATTATGCTAAACTCACAGTAAAAAATGAATTGAATCATTGAATGGTGGAGAAGCATGTTCAATATGGCACGGCGAAGGATCAATGCAGTGCCTAGAAAGTAAGGGTGCATTCAAATTCCTTTCTCACATGTTGGATGATGGTCTCCACACAGATGCAACTATTAATACTACTAATTATAGTATTGAAGCACATCGAGTTGTTTTAGTAGTACTATCCCCTATTTTTTAGAGTATGTTCTTGCATATTTTCAAATAGAAATAACCATAGATAATTAACATTGAAGACATAACTATAAAAGCTTGCATGGCTCTTCTAAGTTGCATCTATGGAAGAATCAAACATGGGGAATTTTGGAACCACATAATAGCTCTATTGAAAATTGCTGATAAATATGACTTTGGGGGATTGAAATAATCTTGAAAGTAAATCCTTTTGGAGGATATAGATTCTAGAAATGTTCTTGAGATATTGCAAGAGGCCTGCATTTACTAGCTAAGTTGTCTGGAGAAATCATGCTTAATGTACTTGTTTGAATTTGGAAATATTTATGATGTGAGGGATAAATTGAAGATGTTTTTCTAGTGTGATGACAAGGAGTTTATATTCCACAAACCAAACGTTAAATTCAAATTATCATGCAATAAGACACAAAAAAAACCGAACACTAAAAGGAGCAATTCAAGCAAGAGATCAATAAGATGTGGTTGTGGGATTAATACTTTTAGTCAACAAGTTATATTGGATTAGTCCAATTGTGTTACATGGAAAGAAAGTTGGAAAACTTTGCGTCTTTAAATTTTCTTGGTCTCCATGAGTGCTAACGTCCAATGTCCATGACCCCTTCTTGACAGCATTTAATAATGATATATTAGAGAAAGTGGAAATACCTGATAATAATGGGGCTTGATCATAGTAAATACACATACAATTTCGACTAACTAATTCCTATGTACTCTCATATTACCCAAATCCAAGCAGTATATTATGCCCATTTTTTTTGTATATCAACTTCTGCTAGAAACCAAAGAAGAAATAAATTAAAAGAAGAAACTAGCCTATATAAATTCTATAGACCAAAGGAACCTTACAAATGAAATTTTTTTCCACTCAACCATTGTTAAGACTCAAATTTCAATCGAAATTAAGCTTCACGTTGACTCTTGCGACAATATATAGGTACAAAATTGTCCCCAATTGACTAAATATTTCGAATTTTTCCTTAAATATGGACCATTTTGGAGTAGAATTATTATTCATCTAACAAATTTGGACTCTTGGAGGGTGAAACCTCAATGTTCATTAGTCATTTACTATTGAAAGTGAAACCTCTAGGTCCAGTCGCCCATTAATGCAAATCTACAGACGTGAGATGATTCGACCAAGGATGGGAAGGTAATGACAACTGGTATAGAAAAATAATTGGTCTACAAAACCAAATAGAGTATGAACTAACTACATTTTACACAATGATTTATAAAATGGGGGTGAACCACCTTTGCTTTACCCTATGATCCATAATCGGGGGGTGAAGTACCAAATTTTAACACTATGATCCATAAATCGAGGCAAACTACTTGATATTATCCTCCGAAACTAAAATATCTGGGCAATCCAACTATTATTCACTTCCATTATCGAAAACACAGGGGTGAAGTCATGATTTGAGCCACATTTGACTAGGCTAAATTTCATTTTCCCCATTTTCCCTCTTTCATGGTGTGCATGATTCTATTTCTCATAGTTATGGGATTAATAAATAATGGAATAATATATTAACTTAAAAAAAACTTTCGATATTAAAAAATTTCCCACCTTTTTTTGTGACCCCTATAAATTTTCCCATGGGATAAACTTTCCCTTAAAATTTTCCCTTTTGATAAGAAAACTCATTCAAAGGATCATAATGTAGCTCATCATGTGCTATCACAAGAAATCACAAACAAGAACACTAGGTTCTTTGATTTTCTCAATACTACATCCAAAATTGTTAATTTGAATGTCAAAACCCTCCATAGATATTTTGTTAGAAGAGAACATCTTGGAACAACCTTCCGGACATATTTTTGGGCCTTGATTGGTAGGTTGTTTAGCTCCAACTGGAAGTTGACTGATGCAGTAAAGGGATTAGTGCAAAGTTTTTGGCATGATAATGCTAGGCCTTCTTCAAATCTAAAGGATGTATTGAAATTTATATGGGTTTCAAAGGATTGTGAAACACACAATAAACACCTTCTCGACATAACAAAAACATAACTGTATGACAAGAATGAATAGGGGGAATTGAAGTTGGGGAAAATATCTTTTGATAAATGCAAGTCTTGGTATGTTAGAATAAATACTCTCGTAACACTTTTTACTATAGATACCATGTAGAATATGAATATTACTAAAGATACCATCCAAGAGCTAAACATATACAATGTACCCTAATCTCATGGAGAACCACAAACATGGTATAGGTAGTTTTAGTGTAACCCAAAAAATTAACATCTCTCCCATTGAAGATGGATTTCTATTCATGGATAAGTCCCCCACTTCCACATATGGAGTTCAATTTTGCATTTCCAAAACCTTGCATCATTTGATGTTCTATTTTTTTGGCCTACCATGAAGAAACAACCCATTTCACTCCTTCATAATTTCATTAGTTTCAACACATCAAATGCCACTAACCATGCACCTTGTTTCTCATATCTATATTCCATTCCTTCTAGGACTAGGGTACCTATTTCACTTCCACACTTAATCATATTTTATCGCAAAATATGAATCCCATCCTAATGTCAAAATAAATGCATCTAAATGAACAAAAATGGCAAGAAATCAACAAAAGTTGTTACCAGGAGGTCACGGGGAACACTTGCATCATTACCAATAGCCCATAAAACTTGTTCATGGCCCATACAACATCTTGCAATGATGTTCTTATGCAATGACTATGCACTATATTTTTAAACTCCATTAGAGTTCCTCATTACTACTTAAGACATTGCAATGGAAATCGATGCCCTTATTTACCCCCTTAACCATGTTTGGGAATCAAGACCTATTTTTAGTGCATTAAAACTACTCATGATACTTGTATGCCACTCAAAGGATCATAAAGAACCCATGCATTGATTTTAGGTCTCATTCAAGGATCTTGATCCTGAGAATATTCAACAATATGCAAAACGAGATTTTTCTTTCTTCATCGACCATATTCAAGACCCTACACGTGATGGGTTTGAGGAATTATCCATGGGTTTAGCTTGAGAGGCATGTTTTAGTACCATAGGTTCCTAGTGCAAAAAATCTAATCACGGTGTCTATATTCCACTCTTAGATTGAAAATTACCTTCAAAGTTCCTACATATTGGTTTGAGTACTTGTTTAGGATGTTAAAACCCAAGAGATAATGAGGGGGGGATGAATCAATATCTAACACAACTTTAATAATGTATATTATTTATCACCTCATATACCATACATCAATAACAAAGCACTTAATAACATAGAACACATTGTGTGCAAAGTGTTTATAAATAAACTTTATATATATAATCTTTATTAACATGGAATGTTGGGAGACACCAATCTCCAGTAATAGTGTGAGAACCCACTCATAGATATTCCAGACACCAAAATGACAAGAACATCAATCCCTTGTGCAAGCACCAACTTGTTTGATAGTTAAGAACACTAATTCTCCTTAGGACCAACTCATATTTTGTAGGAACCAACTTGTGGGAGACTTCAATATCCTTTCCTTGCCCCCTCTTTCCTCCCTATAATAAATATAGATGTAACTATGTTCTGCGCTTCTCACTCGGTTCTTGCACAAACTCTTCAATACTCCTTTCATGTGCACACTGCTTCATAAATTCTATTGTATTATGTTCTTTTGCAAATGCTCCTTATACTCTTCTATATTTATCACTTGACCAAATCCTCTGCATTACTTGATATTTTGCGCACTTAGTTTCTATGACTGCGACTTCATATATGACTTAGTTTTGTATTGTCACATGCTTCTTCCAATGAACAAGCCATGAGTACTCTTCAATGCTACACACACCTTAAAATATCATTATTTTGTTCACTTATACTCATACTAGAATACATACTTATTTCTTTAACTCAATTGATTTTGTCTATAAGTATGGGCTTCTCTATGTCAGTGATGCCCCTTCTTCCTTTCTTCATGGTCAGGTTTACCCAAACATTTAACTTGAACCAACTGCATCTCTTTTTATTTTGACGAATTTTAATCTAAATGCTTTGATATATTTACTGTCCTTGTAGTATTTGTGTGACAAACACTCATCTTTGTGTGACTTGTTGGGCCTTGCACACATATTCCCTTTGACTATTATTTCTTATATATTTCTTCAAACTAGGTTCTAGACTTTATGCTTTTTGTTTGTCATCGACGAAAATTCTAAGTTCAACAATATCCCCCTTTTTCATTGATGTCAACACCAAATTAAACTGAGCTATCCTTGAATATGATCTCCTTAAAAAATGCACTCCTTGTATCAACATTCAGTTTCTTTGTCATCATTCAATTCTCAGTAATTCACCCCCCCTTTGAAATTAATGTAAAAAGGATGCTCGTTTATCTTGTATCTTACTTATCTTTGATAGTATATTGACCTTCCATTCCGTAATTGAGTAGTATTTCTCTTGCATATTCATTTTCTCCCCTAGGACTCATACTTCTCTTCCTTCCTTTTATAGATCCTCCTTTGATTGTGTTGGTTCCAAATTTTATGCTATGTAGTATTCATTTGAGCAATTTAATGAAGAGTGGGAATTACTCCAAATTTCTATTTGAGATACTCAAAAGTATCCCTTGGAAGAGGCTTTGTGAGTATATTTGCAATATGTTCCTTGGTTTCAACATAGTCCACATTAACATTGTTTTCATTAACTTGTTCTCTTAAGAAATGGTATTTGATTGGAATATGCTTTTCCTTGGAGTGCATTACATGGTTTTTGGAAATGTTTCTTGAAATTTTGTTGCCACATAAAATTGGAATGGGTTGATCGAACTCTTCTTGAACATCCTTTAAAGTTTTCTTCATCTAGATAACTTGAGTGGAACATGCTGCTACTGCGATGTATTCTTCCTCTACTATAGACATTGACGCCGAGGGTTTTTTCTTACTCAACCATGACACTAAAATGCTGCTCCACTTGTGCTTCTTATATCATCAATACTTCTTTCTCAATCTATATCATTGTATGCTTCCAAAGTTAAGTCATCACCTCATGGATACCATAAACCAAAACCTAGAGTCCCTTTTAGATATCTAAAGACTCTTTTACAACTTGAACATGCATCTCCTTAGGTACTTCCTGGAATCTTGCAACCACTCCTACAACCTGCATGACATCCAATCTAGAGGCTATTACATATAGAAATATACCAATCATTGATCTATAAAGTTTTTGATCTACTTTCTCCGATTCACCTTATTTGCAAAATTTGCAACAAGTGATCATAGGAGTACATACTGGTTTACAATCTTCCATGTTAAACTTCTTCACCATTTCTTTTATATATTTAGTTTGATAAACAAAAATATATTTACGGAGTTGGGAGATTTGTAGTCCCAAAAAGAAGGTAATTCTATGAGCATGGGAATTTCAAATTCGTTCTTCATTTTTGCTGTGAATTTTTGACTCAACCTATCATCATCACTTCCAAATATGATGTCATTCACATAGACTTCAATGATAACCATATTTCCATGATCAATTTATATGTATAAATTAATATCATCTTCTCCTCTTACAAATCCTTGTTGCCACAAATATTTATCTAGCCTTGAGTACCAAGCTCTAGTTTCCTGCTTCAATCCATAGAAATCTTTGTTTAGTCTACAGACATAGTCCTTATTTTATGATACTTGGAACCCATATTGTTTTTGTACGTAAAATTCTTAGTTTAATTCTCCATTCAAAAAAACTGATTTTACATCCATTTGATATACATTGATGTATTTGGAGCATGCATAAGCCAAGCATATTATGATAGATTCTATTCTAGAAACAAGAGAAAATGTTTCTTCAAAGTCTATTTATTCAACTTGACTTGAGAATATCCTCTTGATACTAGTCTTTCTTTATTTCTAATCATCTGCTCATCTTCATTCAATTTGTTCCTAAAAACCCAATTGGTGCCAATAACACTTTTATCTTTGGGTCTTGGAACAAGTTCGGATGTCTTATTTTTCTTGATTTGATTAAGTTCTTCCTCCATAGCATTCACCCAATGTTTGTCAATCACGGATTCTTTAAAACTATTTAGCTCTATTTTGGACAACAGAGAGAAATGTACTTCTTCACACATGTTTACATTTATGCTTATGTTTCTAGTTTGAACACTTGCGCATTTGTCACTATTAATTAGATCTCCAAAGTGATTCTTTTGAACATACCTTGAAGAATTCTTTGTATCATGTTGTCTAATATCTTTTTCATCTTGTGGTAATTCTTTTTGTTGTTATCCTTGTTTCTCTTGCTCTCGTAATTCATCTTGTCAATTATTTGTTTGTTCATAATCTTCGTCCATGTCTACTGGTTTTCTGTGATCAATTGCTTCATCTAATCTCACATCTGTACTTTCCACCATTTTTTTAAGTTTCATATTATAACACCTATAGGCCTTTATTATTGAAGAGTATCTAAGGAAGACCCCTTCATTAGTTATGGAGTCAAAATTTCCACAAATTTCATCATTTCTTTTAATATAACATTTTCTCCCAAATACTCTGAAGTGTTTGATTGTTACAGGTATGCTTTTCCATAGTTCATAGGGACTCATGTTGTTTTCAACTCTGATTTGTTCCCTATTTAAAATATGAAAAATAGTATGGATTTCTTGGGTCCAAAAGATATATGATAGTTTGTACTTGTTTAACAATGTTCCATCCATATCTTGCAAAATTCTATTATTTCTTTATGCAACTCCATTTTGTTGTGGAGTCCTGGAAACTGAGAAATGTCTCATAATTCCATGTTTCTCACAGAATTATTCAAATATATTTGATGTCTATTCACCCCCATTATATGATCTTAGGGACTTAATTTTTAAGTTGGTTTCATTTTCAACTAATTTTTTAAACACTTTGAACATCTCAAAGGGTTATGATTTTCTTTTAAGAAAAGAGATCCATGTCATTCTAGTATAATCATCAATGAAGAGAATGAATTAAGACTCACCATTGAGACCATTCGTTCTCATTGGACCATAGAGATCAGTATGCACCAGCTCCAATGGTTTTGTTGTAGTATATTCTTTTGGAGTTTTAGATGTTGCTACTACCAATTTACTTGTACCTTTCTTCCTTATTTTACATTTATTGGAATCAAAAGTGAGAGAATGTCCTTGATCACATATTTGACTGACACTGAGAAGATTGTGCTTCATATTTTCAATGAGCAAAACGTTTTCTTCTTTAGCTTTCTCATCTCCAAGATTCACAAAACATTTTCCAATTATTTTGGCATATCCATCATCTCCAAAGTAAACGCCTCCTTCTTTTTCCCTTTTTAGATCCAATAATTTTCCTTTATCTCATGTCATGTTTTTAGAACATCCACTATAAATATACCAATGACCCTTTTTGCTTTGAGCGTGAAAATATAGATCACATTCTTCTTATCTTTGTTCCCCGGTCTTTCATCACCACCGTTTCTCATAGGAAGAACTTTTAGTCTCATTTTGGTGCATAGTCAATGACTGGATTTTGCAATCCTGGGATTCATGACCATAGTTATGGAATTGATATCATTCAATATCTAGTGTTAATGGACCAAAGGGATTGAAAGTTTTGTATGCAACTTCATTAGATTTTCTGATTTCTTTGTTTAGATGAGTACCCTTGGATATTTTAGGAAAATTTTAATTTCTCACAAGGTTATATTTTGTAAATGTTCTGCAATTTACAACTTTATGACCAAAATTGTTACAATAATAATAATAAACCAAAAAGAGAATTTTACACTTAGAGATAAGGGCTCTTGTAGATGTTCCAAATTCTTTATTTGTGTAAAAAGATTGTTTGGTTGTTCATTCTATTGTCTTCCTTTTTTATAGAGTTACTAAGAACATCAACAAATCTTCTTGTTTCTGCTTCAAGATTAGATACAATTGAGCTTGGCCCTTTGTTTCCATTGACATATTCACATCTTAATCTAGACCTGTTTGAAGATGGTATTTGATTGCAAATGATTTCATCTAATAATTTAGAGCTTCTACCAAATTTTTGTTGATAGATTAATTGGAATCTTTCCTTTTGTAGTTCCCTTTTAAAGAGGTAATTTCAATCTCCATTTCCTCGCATTTACTTTCCTTTTTTTTCAACTATTCTATGAGTTTTGCTTCTATTTTCCTAACTTCTTCAAATTGTTCTTCGTACTTTAGCAAGTTCTCTTTTAGTTGCTCATTCTTCTTTTTGGATTTCTTCAAATCATATAACGTGCTAACAAGTTCTCATTCAAAATATACCTTATAATTTGCTTCATCTTTAGATTTATTATTTTCACACTCTTTTTGAATTGTCATGAAGAGTAGTTCTCTCGTGTCATCGTCACTATCATCATATGATGAGCTGTTGTTCTCATTGGAATATAAACTTTTTGTTTGTTTACTAGACCTTTTGTTACTTTGAAGTCTGCCTCATTTTTATGTCTTTCTTCTTTCATTTTGATAATGATCCACCTTGTCATCACTATCTCTATTTTCCTTATATGGGAATTTTGAAGCAAGTGACCTATTTTACCACATTCAAAACATTTAAATGGTATCTTACCTTTGTATTTTCCATGAAATCTCTCGAGTTTCTTCATAGATTTTTCTTCTTTATCATTATATTTGTTGGCTCGTCGAATCAGGCTTGCAGGCCAAAGATGGCACACCCGCCAAGTTAGGCACGCAGGCCAAGAGATTTTCGTCAAATTTAACATCTCTTCTAATGATTATATCATGAGAATGTGGTTGAAGAAGTATATAGCCTTTTACATCTTCAGAATATCCAAAAAATATGCACTTTTCACTTTTAGGCTGCAATGCTTTCTGTTTTTCATCCGGAATGTGAGCCCATGCTTCACAACCAAACACACGAAAGTGACTTACATCTGGTTTAATTTTACTCCATGCTTCTTCCAGTGTTATACCTTGTAAAACTTTAGTGGGTGTGCGATTAACTATGTAATTTGCACCATTTATGGCCTCAACCCAATATTGAAGACTTAGTCCCTTAGATTGGATCATACAATTAGCCATTTCTTTTAAAGTGCGGTTCTTTCGTTCAGCTACACCATTTTATTGTGGTGTATATGGAACAGTGTGTTGTTGTTGGATTCCTTGTTTAGTGTAGAAAGTAGTGAACTTGTTGTTAACATATTCTCCTCCATTTTCAAATCTTAACTTAATAATTTGATGACCATATTGTTTTTCAACAAGGGACTTTTAGGCCAAGCACATGTTAAATACTTCGCTCTTAAGTTTTAGGAAGTAAACCCAAGTGCATTTGGAGTAGTCACCAATGAAAGTTAAGAAATATTTGAAACCAGAAAAGAAAGCAGGTGGAAGAGGGCCACACAAGTCACTATGCACAAGCTCTAAGGGAACCGTGGCATGCCAAGAGGCACGTTTGTCAAAACTATCTCGATGATGTTTTTTGAGTACACAATTGGAGCAAACACCATCCTTGGAAGATACCATCGGAAGACCAATCACCATATTGTCTTTACATAGTTGTTGCAATGAGCGATAATTTAAGTGACCAAATCGCTCATGCCAAAGTTTGCTCAAGTTATCACTATGAGCAACAAAAACTGAAGGAAAAGGTGATGACCCAAAGTTGTTAAATTTGTACAACCTAGTAATATCATCAACAATTCCAGTAGCAAGGACATTTTGAGGATTTTTAAAATCCTTGATTACAACTTGGTGAGGTGTAAACGTCACAGTTTTACCTTCACTCGAATGAGTAATTTGATAGACTGATAACAAACTGTAGGAAATTTTCGGAACACATAGTACATCAATGAAATGACCATTTTCTACTGGAACTGTTCCAGGTCCTACAACACTTACAGAGCTATAATCACCAACAAATATTTGTTTGGTGTTACATTCATGCATAGTAGAAAAGATGGCTTGATCCTTAGCCATATGATAAGATGCTCCAGAATCAATGAGCCATTCATTTGAAGTAGAAGAAGAAGATGCAGTATAAGAGTAACCAGAAGCACAAAGTGCATGCCCATGAGAGGTAGATTCTGAAGATGAATCTAGGCTGATGTGGTGCTTCTTCATTGCTGCTTCCAAGGCTGCCATCTTCTTGAAACACTTAGATTCATCATGATTATCTTTCCCACAAAAATTGCAATGCCACTCAGTCTTCTTTCCTTTTGGCTTGGATCCTTTGTCGTTTTTTAAAGAATGAGCTGACTAAGAGGGTTTAGGACCCTTATTGTTTGGCTTATTATTGCGAACATTCTGTTTCTTGGGAGGCTTGGACTTTTCTTTCTGTTGGGACAATAAGGCTTTCCTAGATGTATCTTCATTGTTAATTATTCCAAGATGAATGAGCTTATCTTGCTTGCTAATTAAGGAATCCCAAAAGGATTCAAGACTAGGCTCTTGATAGCTAGCTGCAGTCAAGGATTCTTTCATGGAGTAGAATGTAGATACAAAAACAGAATATGCAGGTTCAAATTCGGAAAGAATATGATAAATACATTGTTTGTCTTCTTTCTTAATCTTGCATTCTGCACATAAGAGTCTAAGAGTTTTATACTTATATAAATAGTCTTGAATTCATGAAAAATCATTTGGATTCAAGAAAATCAACTCATTCTCAAGTTGATGACCCCGAATTTCATTGTGTTTACCAAACACAGATTCCAACTTTTCCCAAGATATATCAGGTTCATCAATTCTAGATATGTAGAATCGCAAATAAGTAGAGATTGACATCCCAATCAATCCAGGAGCTTCATCACATCTATTTTTCCATTTAATTATCTTATCATCATCAGTGGGTTCTGTTTCTTTCCCCGAGGTTATCCTGAAAAGTCCCCTACTTCGCATAACATCCTCCATACGAGATTTCCATGAGAAACAGTTAGAACTTGTAAGTATAATATCACAAGGGGCGGCCATACTATAAAAATAATGACTGAAAGAACAAAAAATAACTATCTGGATGCAAAGCACTTGAAAAAATATGCGGTTTAAAAAAAAAACGGCACAAAAAACTGAATCTAGATGATGAAGTTATGCTTGATCAAAGAAAATGTTGAAGATGTCTCAAATAGTGACGTGGTAGATATTGACTTGACCAACTAAAAAAAAGAACCCCCCTCTTCCGAAGATCAACTTTTGACAATCACTTTACAATAAAGTTGCTTTTAAGTGATGTTCACTTTTGTAGAATCAGTGATGTTCACTTTTACAATAATGTTACTTTTAAATAGTGGGGCAATAAATTAAAAGACTTAAGTGACTCACTTTTTATTTTATTTTATTTTATTTATGTGAGATGCATTTTTACAATAAATTAACTTGAAAATAGAAATTGCATGCACTAAAAAGTAGCTTAATAGGACTTGAACTCAAGACCTATTAAAGAATAAAACAACTTTGGACCAAGTGAGCTAAGTTTAAAAGGTACGTAAAAGAATGGAAAGAGGAAGTGGGTTTTTTTTTAACTCTTCTCTCTTATTCTCCGTGCTTGCCTTTTTTTCCTGCAAATCACAAAAAAAACAAAAAACAAAAACACAAAAAACTTTTTCCACACAATGGGGTTAGATCTTGGTTAGCTTACCCTGAAAGTCTACGTTTTTAAGTTTTCTCGCTATTTCTAATTTTCCATGATCAGACAAGGTGCATGGAAAAGAGCATACGTACCCGAGAAGATAAGAAAAAGAACTTTCCCTTATTGTTTCTGATTTGTCGCGATCATGCAAGGTGCACGACAAAGAACATACATAGCTAGGGAAGGCAACAGTTCGAGACTAAAATAGTAAAGATCTAATAATAACTGATAAAATATGAGATATTTAAAAAAAATAAAACAAATCCGTCACTGTAACATTATACCTTCAGATTTGCCGAAATGGATGTTTCTGGATCAAACGGAAACGGTTTTCGGTGAAACGAAAACTATTTTCCAATGGAAACTATGCTCTGGACGCAATGGAATTGATCCCATAGGATACAAATGCATAGAAACTCCATAACTAGAAACCCTTTCAAATTTTCAGCAACACCAGTTCCAGATCTTGATCAAAACCGAAAGCAGCTCTTCATAAATGCTCTGATACCATGTTCAGGTACACAGGGTACTCCTAAAAGACCAAACACCTTCAACAAATGCTTCACACAAATAGATCATAGATTAACACATCGATGTTTGTCACGTGGTTAAAACCCTCGAGAGGGAAACAGTCCACGGCCCTAGCCAAATAGCTACTTGGAGCAATTTATTATGCAAAAGAAAGAAAGTTACATGAGCTTCTCATAATCGATCAACTAGCCAAGGACCCTCTATGCTCTTTAAATAGAGATCATGGACCAATCGGGTGTTAAGGCACGAATCAATGGTAGGTATGATCTAAGAGAAATTGAACCATCGGATCACTTTATGTCTAGAGCATATCGTGACCGTCAGATTAGAGTATTTAGAAATGCATACTAAAGAAACACACTTTTACCTAACGAATATATTACTCAAGTTGATCTTAACTAACTCCTAATTGTCTAAATATCCTAACATTCACTTCTAAATAAGTGATGACCGGACCCATGACATCCATTACGTGCAACATTGCTTTAAATTGTTCTATGATCATGTGATAGCTATGGATATACCATTTTGTTGTCATTTGATTTGGTCAAATGGTTGTGATGGACAATTCAAGAATGCATGTTTATTTCAATGGTTGTGTTTGTTGCACATAAAATACAAGGTGCCACATATATAGAACTACTTTGAAACTGGTCATGGAAAAGGAAAGCACGATGGTGCTGGTGCATGCATAAAAACTGCCCTTAGAAGGGAAGAGATGAAGTTTACAGGTGCTCTCCTTTGAGACACTGCATCTACAGTGAAACGGTGTGCAACTGTGATGGGAGAACAAGCAACAAGGAAAAATCTAGTGCAGAGAATATTCTAGGAGGTGACAAATGTGGATCGATCCAACACACATCAAGTGAACATAGTGCATGGAACTCGAAAGTTTCATTCAATTAGAAGCTCAGAAAACTCGACCCTACAAATTTTGACAATATTGAAGGATTGCTTTTGTGATTCCTCTAGCATCAATGAATGGGATGATTGTGAGTATACATATACGATTGATACATCGGATCAAATGACACTTGGCACCGATTTGAAGGGGGATAATGAAATAGACCATTTGGAAGATGATCAGACATATATTTCTACAAACTATGATCACATATCGGATGTCATACATGAGGGTACAAAAAAGTAAATTTGTAGTACCTAAATCACTACAATCCTTTACATTTAAAGAAATATTTATTTATGTTACATGCAAGACCTTTTTTAATAAATTTATTGTTAACTCAACCTATTTCCATTCACAGGTCATATATATGCATTGGTTGCCCCAAAAAATAATGAATGGGTTTTTGACTATTGGTTGGCTCGTTGCTTAGAGGGGAAACAAACCATTCTCGAACTTGTTACAGGTGATGAAAATATTGAATTACCAACTTGCTCAATGTTATAAGAGGGAATTACTTGACACTAGAATCACAACATAAAAGGAAGGGTGGGTATGTATATCAGTATTATAGACTAGGAGTTATTGTATACCACTTCACGAACCTGGTAGTTGGTATAAGCATCAAGCAGTGCACACTTTCGAACAAAAATAGGCCACATGTGCGATACTTGATACCTCATTTAGAGCATGAGAGATTGATGGACACCATTGGCAGCATAGATGATACAGATGTCCTACTCAAGTGAGTGCATTGTTGGGTGTTACTATATTTTCTAATATGGCTAGATTTCCAGG
Organism: Pseudotsuga menziesii; assembly: GCA_001517045.1. Taxonomy (NCBI): domain Eukaryota; kingdom Viridiplantae; phylum Streptophyta; class Pinopsida; order Pinales; family Pinaceae; genus Pseudotsuga; species Pseudotsuga menziesii. Next base: position 59,645 of record LPNX010863202.1, on the reverse strand, counting down.
TTCGTTATTTAAACTTTAAAGTGTGTGCTGAAGCACAATTTCAATAGCATTAACCTATAAAATTTCAATACTAACCTATGATTGACCAATACCATTCACATACATCATACGATTCATAGTATATTGGACATTATAAACATGATCTGACACCCTCAGATGAGCTATCTATAAATATTGTTTGCACAATTTCATTGGGTTCTCTTTATTTTCTGATGAGAGTACTAATGTTTAGCCTTTCGTGTGCTTAGGATACAAACTCGATCTAGGCACATTGGAGGTTCCAAGAACTAACAGTGTCTTTAGACACCACCAAATAGAATTCGGAAAATAACATGCTCTAGAGTTGTTTCAATTTACTTTTAATGATTTTTTTATATTAATGTACATTTAATTACATTCGTGGGTCAACTCTTGGAACTCTTGCATTGGTGGGTTAAATCTGCAAAAAAATCCATCGTGTGACTATTGGTAGTGTTCCCATATCGTCCTTTCCCATAGACACTTGCAGGATCCAACAACATGTACTTATGTTGCTCCATTTTTTTTTTCACTCCAGGACCAAAAGTCACTAAGTGTCCCTGAACCACATTTTGAGGTGACTTTCAACTAGATATAAATCGTCAATCGGAGTTCATATCGACGAAATTTCAACTCCGTTGGTCTCCTGGCATGAGACTACATCTATAGGGGCCTCTCCATTGTGTTTTCATGGCACGGTGACTACATTGTGCATTGATTTCATAAACTAGGGTTTTGCTCAGTTTCCTTGAATGCAACTCCTGCATTGGTGGGTCAACTCTGCAAAAAGATCCACTGTGCAACTATTGGTAGTGTTCCCATATAGGCCTTTCCCATAAACACCTGCACAAGAAAACAACATGCAATTATGCTGCTCTATTTGGTTTTTCGCTCTAGGACCAAAGTCAATGAGTGTCCCTGAACCACATTTTGAGGCCACTTTCAACTAGACATAAATCGTGAATCGAAGGTTGAATCGACAAACCGTCGAATCTGTTGGTCTCTTGGCATGTGCCTACATCTAGGGGGCCTATCCACCATGTTTTTATGGCCCAGTGACTACATTGTGCATTGATTTCATAAACTAGGGTTTTTCTCACTTTCCTTGATTGCAACTCTTACATTGGTGGGTCAAATCTGTAAAATGCTCCATCATGAAACTATTGGTAGTGTTACCTTATTGACCTTGCCCATACAAACCTATAGGAGCCAATGTCATGCAATTATGCTGCTCCATTTGTTTTTTCGCTCCAGGACCAAAAGTCACCAAGTGTCCCTGAACCACATTTTGAGGTGACTTTCAACTGGACATAAATCTTCAATTACAAGTCAGATCAATGAACCGTTGAATCTATTCATCTCTGGTCATGTGAATACATCTAGGGCCCCTCTCCACCATGTTTTCATGGCCCAATGCCTACATTTTGGATTGATTTCATAAACTAGGGTTTTGCTCATTTTCCTTGAATGCAACTCTTGCATTGGCAGGTTAACTCTGCAAAATGATCCAACTGCAACTATTGGTAGTGTTCCCATATTGGCCTTGCCCATACACTCCTACAGGATCCAACGACATGCAATTATGCTGCTCTCTTTGTTTTTTTCTCTAGTTACAAAAGTCACCAAGTGTCCCTGAACCAGATTTTGAGGTGACTTTCAACTAGACACAAATTGTCAACCAGAGGTTAGATCGATGAACCTTCGAATCTGTTGGTATCCTAGAATGCGACTACATCTAGGGGTCCCTCTCTACTATGTTTGCATGTATTGATGACTACATTGTGCATTGATTTCATAAACTAGGGTTTTTCTCAATTTCCTTGAATGCAACTCTTGCATTGGTGGGTCAACTCTGCAAAAAACTCCACCATGCAACTATTGGTAGTGTTCCCATATCAGAATTTCCCATGCACAGATGCATGATAAAACAACATGCAATTATACTGTCCATTTGGTTTTTCGCTCCAGGACCGAAAGTCACCAAGTGTCCCTTAACCACATTTTGAGGCAGCATTCAACTGGACATAAATCGACAACCGGAGGTCTAATCTATGAACCATCAACTTCGTTGGTCTCCTGGCATGCGAGTACATCTAGGGCACGTCATCTTCACTTAGTGAAACCATGCCATAGAATGTTCGTTTGTGGCATGTGAAAGAATACCCCTATTTTCAAAAAACATTGGAAAATACTTCCCAAAATCATTTTTTTAACCCCCTCCCAATATGCCTTCTCAATTTAAAAAAACCCTTATTTTCACTATATATTGCATGAATCCATTTTTCCATTTACTTTTTTCATACCCCTTTATATTTCTACCTTGTGCTATTTATATATACATATTTTCACCTTGTGCTATTTATATATACATATTTTCACCTTGTGTTATTTAAAATATACATTTTAAATACTTCTAGCCTACTTAAAGTTCAAAGACATGAAATTAATTATATAACTTAAATACCTCTTATTTTTCTAGAAATAATATAAAAAAAAGTCAAACAAAAAGAAAAGAAAAGTCAAACTACATGGATATAGATTTTCACATTTTCAATGAAGAAAAAAATCTATTTTCATATTTAGGATGAAAAGTAGTTTAAATAATTTTTAGTTAAATTGAATTTTTTTTGTTTTGAATTTGTATTTTTAATATATAAATGGATTCGATTTCTTCAAAATCCTTTTTTTATTATGAAATTTTGAGAAAAGAAAAGATCAAAATTATCTTGGCAATATTAGGACAGAACCCATATCTCATCAACAATTACTGTTCCAAGACCAAGTCATCTAAGCTCGAACTAAATGCTTAGTAAATGTTGTATCACTACTTCATAGCATCAACATGGTACTACAAAATCATTGCATATTTTAGCTCAAAAAAGAAGTTTGTGGCATATGGTCTACAACATGAAAATTTGTATACTGTTATAAGAATGTGAATTGATCATAACACATCAAATAGCATTTGATATCTTCCCAAAATAAAATTGGAACTTGGACTCGTGTTTCAATGATGCAAATTTTTTTTGGTATTCTAACAATCAACAATAAGTTGTACCTTACATTAGAAGGCCTAACTATCCAGCTTGGGTATTCGTCAATTTTTCTTTCTTCTAAGATGTCATAGGAAATGTTTATTCAGTCGAAAATTCTACACATTGCAGAAAGTGATTATTTTGGGTTCCATTGAGTTGAAGCCTTTTTAACTAAGATGTGCCTTATTTCAAGAATTTGACCAATAAATTTACATTTTTTTGCAAGAGATTGTATTCATATACTTGCCTAGCACCACAAAGTGACTAGTTTCAAGAAAACTCCACATCATTGGAAGAGTGGGATGTTACTTATCAGCCTTGATACTTATGCATATCACCCAAACCACAGTAGAACATGGGCATCTAAAATGTACGAGGCATCCATTGATCCCTAACTCTATCAATTTGAAAGCGAATCAACCAAGGAGAAACAAGAGGAATTCAGAGCAGAATATAATCAACACCCATTAATGTTGGTTATTATCTAGAATAACCAAGGAATGTAATATAATATCAATAAAACTGGAGCATGCTCAACCATTCTAGAACACTTGAACTTCTAATAAAAGTAAAAATTCCTCATTTAGTGTTTGCAAGAACTTTAAGGTATCTGGGGAATTTAAGATGACAGATAAGGCATTGTGACAATCATTAAACTCAGCCTTAACCAGCCCCTTTACTGCTACCTTGTCTAATATTCACAACTCAGGAACAATATCCTATCTATAACACTCGCTAAATTACCAATAGTAGTCGTTATAAAGGAAAACATCTGAACCTCAGCATCCTGATTGACAAAGGTCCCAACACAGTAAAATCCACTTAGAAGTCCACAAACAAACCTAAAAGTATGCCAGCCTAGAACATGATACTTGGACCTAATGTGTTAAAAAAAAAATATTTGGACATGAATAGGGTATCCTGGACAATGGAAGAAATAAGAAATAAACATTACAGAAAAATAAAAAAACAATGGGAAAACAACAAACTTAAAAGCACTTTATGCATTTGAGGACTAAGCCAAGGGAAAAAATCCCATCATTCATTAAAAAAACACTATCAATCCTTGTGAAGTGAAAGAAGAGAAGTAATGTGCATACCTTGGAAGCTTCAACCCTTTTGTTATCTATGAATTCGAGATGGGGGCGCAGTTTGGCATGATTAAATATCATCTCTTCTTTTGTTTGCATGAAGTATATTATATACTCGTGACTGTTAAGGACCTTTGTGACCACACCCATCATTATCATAAGCATCAAATTCCTCATACAGAATAAATTGATCTTTACTCTGCTTCAGAGGGCTTGGCCTTATGTGAAGCTCACATATTCTCTGCCTCACTTGTTTTGTTTCATCCTCATCGTTCATAAGGTCTCAGTAATCCACCAAGTACCCTACCCCTTACTTTTTTAGAAGTCATGCATAGAACCAGGCCCCTATGAACCCCTATTCATCGTTGGGCACCTCCACCAGGTCACCATTGCTCAACTTCAATTTCTCAGATTGATGTTAGGAAATCCAGATGATGTATTGATGAAAGCTTAAAGGATTCTGCAGAGAAAGTACAGTTTACAAAAAATGATAAAATCCAAGAAGCAACTCATGAGTTAGAGGAAATGTTGAAAATGAAAAAAGATACATCTAATCAAATGCATTATGAGACTTTTTCCAAGAAACATGATATTAAGAGGGAAGTACATAGGCAGAAAAAATGGAAAAAGACAAATGGGGTAGGTGAGAATAAGAAAAAGCCTGTTACATCCTTGATGTCGTCTGATAAGAAAGACAAGAAGATGCTCAATTCAGTTCAGGTTGGGCTTAAAAAGCATAGTTCATTATCAAGATCTAAATTCGACAATATGAGGTCCATACTAAAGATAAAGAAGCCTACAAGCCATTTTGAGGACCATTTGAGGTCTGATGTTGTTGGTGCAACTCCTGCAAGCCATTTTGAGAACCATTTGAGGTATGATGTTTCTGGTGCAGTATTTTTAATAATTGAGCCAGAGTTGAAGATAACAAAGAGAGACTTTAAAAGGTCATTAGAGATTGAAAGCAATATTCATAATGATGGAGACAATATTTTGAATTTTTGTTCTTATCTTGAAGAAATCATTACAATCACTAGATACAGACATTATTTCAAAGTAAACCATGAGTGAAAAGCAGTTTGGTGAGAAAGGAAAAGCATGGAAAAAGAAATTAGAGGTTCTCGATTAGTGCCTGAAAGTGAGTTCCTAGATTGTAGAAAAATAGTGACAGATAACATTGTCAGCAATTTTGAATCTTTTAAACATGGAAACACTGAAGAGAGCATTCAGGTTTCAAACTGTAAAGAAAATTTGAAGGGTGAAAAAGATTTTGAAAATATTCATGAAAATTATGTTCCTAATGTAAAATCATAACATACAGAAGCTTGATCTTCTTTACATACTTGTGAACAATCTCCTTTCCTCTTCTTATATCTATTCATATTTTCACACTATTATCCATCATCAAAATCCTCCATTTTTTTTCTTCTGAAACCCATGATTGTTGTCATCTCTCTTGGCATCCCTAGAGTTAAGTCTAATTAGGAACCACAAGCTAAACTTGTAATTTCTTAGGACAATGCAAAATGGAACCTACAGTCTTCAACCAAATTCTGCAAATCGGCCTTACAATTTATAAACAACCAATATATTAGGATTATGAATTTCAACTAACCTGCAATGCATAGATCCACAAGTGTGCCTATGATTAACTAAAAACCTAATTTAGCTGGTTTGTGTTCACCATGAAAATTGACAAAATATTACTAGTACAAAAACACATGATAAAGCTTGTTAAGTTTTCCATCAAATTTCCAAGTGCTTGATATTTGACAAATTCCCATTTTTCCAAAAAATAGCCAAATACAATGACTAAGCTTAGGAACCAAATTCCGTGGGAGGCTTGTAGGAGCCTAAGAGCATATACTTGGAAAAGTTGGCGTTAACTCTAATCATCTACTGCTCCACTTGGTGTGAATGCTTGCAACTCATCTTGGAAGAACTTGAATTGTGGTACAAGTAGGCTTCAAGAGGGATGATCTTTCTTATTTTGGACTTAATGCATATCAAATGATGAAACAAAATTTGTTCAACATGAAAAGGTGAGTAGATCAATTTTCTTTTATCCTTTCATGGACATAATCCTGTTTGTTGATAGCCAAGTTGTATTGCATGTAATGTCTATGGTTTGAAATCAATAGTGATCATGCCTTGTAACAATGTCTAAGCCACTAAGCCACCCTACATGGTAGACATACCTACAAAAATATTTAAATTATTAACAAGTGCCCATTATCTACACCATAATAGGCTCAAGTATAGGAAAACCCCTTTGGGTAACATATGATTGATTCCAAACACATGTCGTAAATGAACTTCAAGGAATAAATACAACTCATCTATTGATTCTAGATATCCTTATTTTATTGGCATTTTGAGCTGTAATGAGGTCGCAATAGATACCATGTTAAAGCTTGACATCCTTTGCCAAGAAAAATAAATTAAATAATCAAGTGTCTTAGCAACAAAAGAACATGCACTCACATGGTTGGAGAAAAAATGACCCTGAAGATAGTTGTAGTTTGCTGTTAATGAAATCATATGTTGCAATAAAGAATATATTTGGAAGAGATTAAATCTAAATGAACTCTTCTTTTCAACTATGGTTGTTGCCATTATGGAAACATGCAATGAATAGGAAGCACCTACACTAGCCTCTGTGGCAAGTGAGTTATACATGTCAAAGATTTCAAATTAAAATATGAAATATACCCTGCTTTGATGCACCGTATGAAAATTTCTCTACACACTAAAGAGGGAACCAAATTTCAGTGCAAATTACCCTAATGAAGGATCCCACCAAGCCATCCAGTTACACCCAAAGAAACAGAAAGTGGTAGACTTGTAGTGCTACTTTATGCTCTGGTTATCATGGAAGGAAAAAAAGGTTAAATTTGTTTATAAAGCACAAGAAATAACAGAAACAATCAATATGCATTGAAACAAAAGAAATTAAGCCTCAAGGAAAATAAGTGAATCCCCACTAGCAACTTAAAAAGGCCAGATATATCCAGAATACAGTTACAGAATCCATATCAGTTTTATTGGGATGCATTTAGCCTACTAGATCCATCTACTTTATGATCCCTTTAATCTTCCACAACTTTTTTGACAGCTCCCTCTGCCATTTGTTTATCCACATCCTGCTTCTCCCTCTGCCTTGAATAATATGTTGATTCTCCCATATCCCCAACTTTTTCATTGTTATTTTGAGGATGCCAATCTTTGCATTGTTCATGCCCTATGTCTGCAACAGATTCCCTAGTTTCACCATAACTTTCAGTGTTCTTAACTGGTTCTAGTTCATATTTATCTTTATCTTGGTTTGACAACGCATTATCAATAACTTGTGAAGAATTTAGTGAGCACACCTGCCAATGAATAGATTGGGTAAGTGCTATATACATTGTAACATGAAAGTAAGACATATGTTTTCCAAAATTATTCCTAATGAAACTGCAGTTGCAAATGAACCATGGTAGAACCAATCAGCATATTCTCTAGCCATAGCATGGTAATAAGACGTAATCTCTTGCAACAATAGATATCACTTGAATTCTTTATTTCTTGATGACTATCAAATATAGAAAACAAACCTCCTCTTTCTCCTTTGCATTGTATATATTAAAATTCGTGTTCTCCTCTATCTTTTCGCTGCGTTTAGGACACATTTAAGAGGGGCCTGTTAAGAAAAATGAAAATAAATTCACACTAAGTATGAAAAAATATAACCCAAGGAGCATTTAGCCTTTGAACTCCAGAGAAATATTTGCATTGAGATCTTGAACATTCTTCTAAGGGAAAAGTGGAGATTCATGCAGGAGCATGTAAAAGAAAATTGCAAATAAATTTCTAGGGAAAATAACCAATAAACCATACAACTTTTGACTTTCAAGAAAAATGTGAGCAAAACAAAAAAATTTATTAGCGAATAAGAGAGAGATGCACCTAGTTCAAAGACAGTCATGGTAACATTAAGTATACAATTCAATTCCCAGGTTGGAGACAATTATGTGCACAATATTTCCAAAGAATTTGAAAACAGATAATAAATTATCAGAGGCTGCAACATTGTTCCTAAAATTTCTTAAATTAAACAAGTATCCCATTTACCACTATGTCTTTTCATCCTCCAACACATAGGAATATCTCCAAAAATTTGCAAAAGCAACTACTCTAAAGCCTACCATCAAATCAAAATAGATGACTGTTGCTCATAAATTTTCTAATATTTATGTGAAACATTTATGACCAATATTGGCAATACATGGTTAGAAAGGTTCTGTTTCTAATTAGAGAAAAGAATCCTTATGTGAAAATCAACTGGAGAAGAAAATATAGCAATACTAGTAAAATAAATTCCTGCAATTCTTTGACTCTTTTCGATTTTCTTAAAGGTTTAGTTTCATAAAAAAACCATCTCAAATCCAACCTCTTTTGAAATTGCACTGGCTGTACCCCAGTTATCTCCTGTTACCATAATGCTAGTAATGCCCATAGCTTTAAGAATGGAGACCACAGTTTCGGTTTCTAGCTTCACTAGATCTAGCACAACAAATGCACCTTCAACTTTCTTGTCTATGGCCACTAAAACACACGTCCTTGCAAGCTTCTCAGTCTCTAGTAAGTGCTCTTCTACCTCTGGAGTCAAATTTATGTCCAGATCAAGCATCAGTCTTCTCTTTCCCACCAGTATTTCTTTATCAAGAACAATGCCACATACACCTTGCCCTATAAGAGCTTGAAATTCCTTTGCTTCTAAAATAAATCCTCGGTCAGACCCTGTTTCATTTCCCATTTCTCATTTCTAGTAACATAGCATTAAACCTATAATAGTGAATATGGGAAGTATCATGTAAGTCATAACCAATTTTAGTTGTGGTTTTGAAGTTGTAGCACAAAATCTTGCAGCATGGATAAAATTGCAGCCACAACAAGAGTGGAAAAGGTGTTGGAGTTTCCTCCAGGCATAAGTTTCACAGAAGAAAAACATTGTTGAGTTTCAATAGAATCCACCTAAATTGCAGATATGAATGAGAACTTTAAATATTTCTATTTTTCCTAAAAATACTGTAGTTGCAAGCTATATGTAATTTTAACATCATTTGCAGCAATTGAAATGAACAGTTTATATTTGTTTGGTACATGACTACCCAATTTCACATTCAATAGTTCATATCCCTGAACACACAAAATATGGGAAACTAGAAAAATTCTCAACCTCTATGAGTATGTCCTTTTCTACTGCCAATGCAGACAAATTATCTCTACAGAGATCTTTTCTAATCCCTCAAACTACGGTTTTATGGTGAAACGAACTTATAAGAATATAGAAGATTGTATCAGTACTGTTCCAAACCAAATATCGTGAAGATGATTGTGGCAACACTCCTAATAGAAAGGCTGTGATAGAAAATAAATTGTTATTCAATGATTACTTTTTCTAATAGCACCATATAGAAATAGGAAAAATAAAGCATATCATATCAACCACGTCTTCAAATTCTAAAGTTAGAAAGTTATAACCATTCAGATTCCACTATATACAAAACTAATTTTGTACATGATTCTCCTTTCTGAAATGTTCATTGCATGGAAACCCTATAGTTAGGTTAGACAGTTGTTGTTATATGATATACAATCTTCTCATTTGCACCATTATCAATCCTACCTCCTACAACTAGGAATCAACTCTAGAACTACAAAGTGATTGATATTTTGGACATGAAGCTAGAGAATCATAATTGCATCCCTTGAGCCAAACTTAGTCTAATCTTAAAAACAAATATGTAAAATTGTGATGGATTTGACATATGAGCCTCTCTAGTTTTGAGTCTTGACTGATCAAACCATTTCAAAGTTCTGCTTCTTAATTAAATTAACTCAATATTCATTATGCCTGAATGAAAAAGAATTATACTCAGAGCTTGGAATATTCAAATTTCTTATTAGACTGCCCCTTCCACATATCCTCTAAATTTGTGAGTTTTTCTTTGAATTTTTCTGGTTTCCAAAAAAAATCTCAAGTTTTAAAGGCATTTCTTCTTCTTTTTGAATATTCTATAGACAAGGAGACTAAGATTCCTTCCCAACAACAGACAATGCAAATTCTCTGCTCATTTTCTTTGGTCTCACAATATTGTTCACATTGTTTTATCCAGATTTTATGTCCCCATATTTGTATCCTTACTTTGTTCATTACATTCTGCAGCTTCCGACTTTATTTGTACCTTCAGGCTTCACCCATTTCCACCGCATTTCATGATCTAGATGTTTTAGTTTATCCATCTCTGCCATGCCATTATCAATCTAGACAACATTTAACACTAGCATATCACAAGATCCAACTTCACCTGAGATCTATTACACACTAAGAGGGTTCAAAATCCTCTTGAGGTGTGCTTAATAGGTAAGAGGTTAAGATGGATCCATGCTAGTTTTTTATGTACAACATATATAGTATATACAAAGTAACAAAAATATCCCCACCAGAGAAGCACCTTGCGTCTCTCAACACGAAGACAAGCTAACCTCTATTGACCAAAGAAGATTCCCATGGCTTCCTACTGCCTTGTCTTAAGTTGGCTCAAAAGGATTTATGGCAGAAGCCACAAAGGAGTGGTGTATCCTAAGTTCTAACACAATGGTTAATGAATTTCCAGGTGCGTATAATTTCTTGCTAGGCCCACCCCTACTTTGTAAGAGTATTGTGTCGGTACATGTTTGTGAAATATCAACAAAATACACCCATCTTGAGACATTTTGGAAATTGCTTCTATAGCCAAAAATCTCGTCTCTACTTTTGCAAAAATTAAAACACTTACATGCAGTGGCCTACTATGTGTGTGCCATGCCATTGCTGCAATTTTGTAAAATTCAGAACAGTGCAATAGAAATAGCTTCTTAAAGAATGGATTAGCTACCTACTATAAACGTAGATCCAATCTAAAGTTAGAATCTTGAAAAGGTGTGCTATGTATACAATATATATGTAAACAATTTCACTATTTCCACTTTATGGCTACAAATTCATTTCTTACAAAAAATTTGGGTTCACAACTAATAGCAATGCTCATTCAAATTCTTTGCCATATTAAGCAAATCATACGAGTTTCCTTTCAAGACCCAAACCATTTTCTTCCACATTTTGTCTACTAAATATGCAGTGACCTTCGATCCATCTTTCACAATCATATCTTTAAGAATACAGAAAGATCTTGATGATTTGAAGGCATTTTTGCTTCTTTTTCAGTATCTAACACAATCTTGAAAAGGGAGGACAATCTCGAACGTAATTGGCAGTAACCTCCGATCCATCTTTCACAATCATATCCTTAAGACTATAGAAAGATCTTGATGCTTCGAAGGTGTTTATACTTCTTTTTCAGTATCTAACACAATCTTGAAAAGCAAGAACAATATCCAATGTAATTGGCAACAACTTTTTTCTCTTGTTCTGTAGAGCATTGTTGGCACTGTTCTCCATTTTTTTCTTCCATGAACTTTTCCAGCTTTATACAAAAGCCAGTTTCTTCTCATTGAGATGATCCTTGTTGGCCTTTAAAATGCCTTGTTTTATCAGACTCTAATCTCTTAACACTCGATTCTTGTCCACGCCTCTCTTAAACTTCAATTATATGAAAAACCAAATCGCCAAACTTCCCCTTTTCCTCCATGGCTAAATCAACAACCTTCTCTTTCTCTTCTATGTTGGACATTGAAAAACCATTTTTTTTCTCTGACATGACTCTTTCTATGTTCTTTTCTTGTAGACACTTGAATATAATACCCCTTTTCGAAGTTGCATTGAGATGCTTTTTGCTCTTGTTCTGTAGAGCATTGTTGGCACTGTTCTCCATTTTTTTCTTCCATGGAAATTTCCAACTTTATACAAAAGCTAGTTTCTTCGCATTGAGATGATCCTTGTTGGCCTCTAAAATGCATTGTTTTATCAGAATCTAATCTCTTAACACTCGACTCTTGTCCATGCCTCTCTTAAAATTCAATTATCTTAAAAACCAGATTGCCAACTTCCCCTTTTCCTCCATGGCTAAATCAACAACCATCTCTTTCTCTTCTATGTTGGACATTGGAAAACCATTTTTTTTCTCCGGCATCACTCTTTCTATGTTCTTCACTTGTAGAAACTTGAAAATAATACCCTTTTTCGAAGTTGAATGAATCGAGGATGTGATCATAATCGACATAAGAATCCATCGTTGGTATGGCAAGTCCAGAAATTAGGAATCAAAGAATAGCAACCCTGACCCTAATTTTTTTATAAATCTATATTTAAAATTTAAAAAAGAAAAAAGGAAATCCACATCAAAGCACATGATTTGTTTAGTTTTTATATTAATATTAGGGAATGCAATTTACAATTGATCAATAGAATATACTAAACTAGCATTTGTAGTCCTCATGAAACTTTAGTCACCAAACTGTTGTAGAATTAAAAAATAATAATGAAACCAACACTTCATGCTGTGCTCCAAATTTTTCTCAGCTAAAAACCCTCTCAGTAATGAAATACAATAGCAAGAACATAAAATGTTAAGAAGTAATTTTTCTCTCTCTCTTGCCCGAGTCTGTCCAATGGACTCATTGAATTTGACCAAAATTCCTTTAATCCTTCCTAGTATTCCTGATGAACTCACCAAGTTTGACCAAACTTCCTTTGATCTTGCCTAGTTTATCTAATGGACTCACTGAGTGTGACCAAAATTCCTTTAATCCTGCCTAGTCCGTCTTATAGACTAACTGAGTTTAACCAAACTTCCTTTAATCCTAGCTAGTCTATCTTGTGGACTCCCATGTTCCTAAACTTCAAGAGTAGTCATACTGTGACTTATGCATATCCAGACCGACGAGTCTAAGAGTGTCAACAATGAAGTGACTTAAGAGCCTGTCAAAGGTGCTAATAAGTAATAAATTATCATTAACTTGTTAAGTACATGTCCTATGGAATTTCCAGTTGCCATGACTAGTTACCTAGGAAATCTAGTAGATGTTGTGGTGCTAAAAGGACACTGCAATTAAAATTAAGGTGAGGCATGCTATATTGATGATATAAATTGTTGACACTGAAATATGCCATAATTCTTTCACTGGCATCAAATCCACATATGCAACCTGCAAGATGTCCTAAGTCAAGTATGGTTGTCCTAGAAAACCAGGTGAATAATCTTAGCAACGTGCAAGATGTCCTATCCATGGCCTAGTCATATTATCTCAAGACAAGTAATTATTCTTTAGATTTCATCCATTGTCATTCACAGTTAACTGCCAAAACTATTGTTGATCTATGATCCAAATAATTTCCAGATAATATTCAGTTACTTTTAGGGGACAAAATGACAAATATCACAAAAAAATTTCATGGCAATTAATTTGATACAATATGGCTGAATGCCAATAAGCAATCAAATGGAAGAATATGTACCATAGTAAAATACCTGATACAACTTCCTGAAGGATCTTCCGCTTGCAAAGTCTAGAAAAGAAACCAACCAGAGAAAAAATGATGTTTATTTCCACATTTCTCTCACCCCCTTCCCATTAAACCACAACTTAATACCACCGCTATCAATCAGAAAATGCCATTGTTTCTTGACAAGTAGAGACATATACAATTAGTCCACCATATTAGATAAGCCAGATCCACATATGCCATGGATAGGACATCTTGCAGGTTGCTAAGGCCCACATGAAGAAACAAACCCTGTCGGGGCAATAACAACACCCCAACAAACCCCTTTGACTACTATTGAAATAAAGCTCACTGTACATGTAAAAATACAATAATGTAACCACTACAAGCATTACTAATCAAATATGTTCTAATTCAATAACTGATATACCAGTAATGCAGCTACTTCAAGAATTTCCCTCTGATATCTAATAATTCTCTTCATGCAACAACTAACATGAACATTCCTAGTGAAAAAGGACAACTAACACAAACAAGCCTATTCAATAATATTGTATGCTCCATAGAAACATGAAATGCATTTTGATATTTAATATAAACATGTGATAACACATTTCCATGGATGCTTGTGTTCCTCAGAACTGCTGTTGGTTGATGTGTAAGGAAGGGAAAGTGTATAACTCAAAGGTCTCATGCTCTAGACTGTTTAGGAAATGTTAAAGAATTTGATGGAATATTGCTCTATTTTAGGAAATGTTATAGAATTTGATGGAAGACTGCTCAATTTTAGTGGTGACAAAAAAAAAACATTATTGTCCACAATTTGGATATCAAGAAACTATTTCTGGAAGAGTAGAAAAAAAGATCATCGTGACAATTTGGTATTGGTGAAAACAAAACAATATTCTTACAGTACTTGACAAACAATTATCCCGTGTGATCAAATATAAACACGTGCATATCCTTTGGTAGAAATGCTAATCACTAATAAAGTTAATTCACTCCATACTAGAAACAGATTGAACCCTGTTCAGTGGGCTATGCAACACTGCATGCAAGACAAAGACCTTTCGGAGGGGTTTTAAAGACAAATCGTTTTTTCAATAGTCCTAACCACTGTCAAACAACTCATTTTATTGCTTTCAAATAGTGTGAGCTTCAAACCTTGTATCTGTAAATGATTATTATATATCAAAGTACTTTTCACAATAAATCTGATAAAGGAAGAAGTGCTCATAAAGAAATTTCATATCACAAACTGAATCAAAAGAGATGCAAGGTAGCAATATTGGCTCATATATACCAAAAGCCTAGATCTTAAATGGAGGACCTCACTTTATTAAACAACAAAATGAAACCCATCTTACGCAGGGAATAAACAATTGTGCCTTCTATATTTATCAACATGAACAAAAATTTCTACCATAAACTTTCTGATTGTCCTGTAGCTAAGAGCTCAAATCAGTGGAAACTTTGGAAGAGGGGTATGATAGAGAAAGGCTAGCAGAATGGAAAAAAGAAAACACAGCAATATGGCAGTAAAAGTAGGACATAATGCAGATAGAATATTGCAGTTCAGGAGGGTTGGTGTTAAGATTAAAGACAAGGCTGGCCTAAGCAGTGTCTCTGATTCTCTGAAAGAGCTGCAGCTAAGAATTTTGAATTTTTGAATAAAGAAAATACATGAGAATTCTGTACTATACAGATGAAGAGGTATAGAGAGAAAAATGGTTTTCGATGATGGGGAGCATAACCATATCCAGGATAGGAAGCAAAATGTTTTTGACAATGAGGAACAGAACTATCTTCACGAATTGTTGAAGGTGGGTTCGGAAATGGATTTTGCAGAGCATAAATGTTAAACTAGTTAAGGGTGGGTAAAAGTGTACAATTAATATGGTGCTTACAATGGTTCGTGTCCTACCAGTAAGATGATGATGCTTGTGTGCACATTTGCACATGTATGTCAGGGCACACAACAACAGTCTGTGCCAGGCACAATTGACCGAATTGAATGGTGCTAGTGGTCCAAGGAAAAGTGTAAAGGAAAAAATAGCATAGTTATTGGATTTTCCTTGGGGCACTCTGCACCTGCATCTGATTCTACCCAAGATCAGGGAAATTTTGGGTCTGTATTGGATTTTTACTCTCCACGGAGTGTCACCTATTAGAAACTGCCCTCCTCGAACACTGCAAACCCACCACAAACCCACAACCAAATAGAGAAAACGGTGGAAAAAATGATACGCACCAAAGAAACTGCCCTCCTCCAACACTGCTATGCACCAGAGAAAACACCCTCCTCCAACACTATAAACCCACCACAAACCCATGACCAAGTCCAGAAAATGGTGGAAAAAAATGCTATGCACCAGAGAAAACACCCTCCTCCAACACTGCTATGCACCAAAGAAACGACCCTCCAAATCCAGAAAAAAACGATGGAGAAAACCTTATGGATCAAAAAGCATCACGCAGGAGGCTTATGGTAGAGGCAAACATGATGGAGAAAAACCCTATGCAGCTTCACGTAGGCTTATGGTAGAGGGGTGGGAAACGCTTTGCAATAAAATATGCCCCATCATATTGGATATTTATATAGTAAATAAAAAAACCCTTTTTACTCTTAATATACCACCAATATATTGGTTTAGAATTTTTTGATTTTTAACCCCCCAATATGAATGAACGTGATATCATATTGGTCCCTAGGTGACACCCCCATGATCTAGGGGGCCCTCTCCACTATGTTTTCATGTCCCAGTGACTACATTGTGCATTGATTTCATAAACTAGGGTTTTGCTCAGTTTCCTTGAATGTAACTCTTGGATTGGTGGGTCAACTTTTGCATTGGTGGGTCAACTCTTCCATTGGTGACACACATATTCTAATTTATGAAGTCTCATTAATTTCCCCTAGTTCAAAACTTTTCTACATGGAATCATAGTTTTTTTTGTTGGGATCACTCTATAGGTGAAAGAGGGATTTGGTATTCCAATTGTTGTGTGCTTAGGTCAGGTGCTTGAATTTGTTGATACTGTTGGGTGTGATACCCTAAGTTTATTTGTAGAAGCTCTTGGACCCTAAATTTTTTTTGTCTTCTTCATATTGTTTTTTTTAACATGGATATGGCTATGGTGTCTTGCTTATATTTTAAGATTATGTCTATACTTGGATGGTATGTGGACATTGGAGCTTTAAGGCGTGTGACATATGATAGGTCATTATTAAGCATGTTTCAAGAGCAAGAGGGAGGTATGATTGTGGATCTTGGTTATGATGCTACTTATCACGTGTGAGTGATTTTCTATTGTTCCTTGTTTGAATAAGAATGTTTTGAGAGAATTCCTTATATGATATATGTATAGTATAAAGTTCCATTTGAAGGGAAATAGTGCACCATCAATGATTGTAGTTTGTTGAGAGAGGGTGGTGTTTACAGGTTTTTTGTTGATCAAGTGGCACTTGCACATCCCATGGAAAGGAAAGATAGGCCATCTATTTTTTGTGGAGGCATATGTATAGAATGCATGGTGAGATGCCATGAAGATAGGTTTAGAACCTATAGATTGATTATAGGCTTGAAAATGATGAGAGCATTTTCGACGATAGGGATAGGGTTGTTGGAATTTCTTAGGTAGAGGGAATTGACCTTGATGATACTCTTTCTTGAAAATTCTCTTAGAAAAAGAGACTTGACCTAACTCAAGTTAGTGTGTCGATTGTCAAAGTTTTTAAGGTGTGTGAGAGAGGTTATGATGTCAAAAAGTTAATGATAGCCCTACATGGGTTGTTGATTGTACCATGATCTTGGTATTTCATGAAGGATGGATTTCTGAAGTTATCTATCTTTGTGTTTTTCATAGATACAATTCATTTATCTTGGTCTTGTATGGAGATGTGATTATCTTTGTAGGCTGTACATAACAACTTATGATGTGGTGTCTAGTGATTTCTCCCATTTTGTTGACTTGAGAGATGATGGATTTTGGAAATTTGTTGATGATGTAGAGTTATGTTCCTTCATATTCACAGGTGGTCAACATTCTTGGAGGTTTGAGATGTTGTGATATAGCTAGATGGTAGGTCTAGTGGATTTGCAATGGGATATAACTTATATTGGTGAAAAAACTTTCCTTATAAGAGGGAGTATTAGATTTCGAAGTTACTGCAAAATAGTTTACACCATGTTTAGGGTTGCTTCATGAGACTTGGGGTACATGGTGTATGATTAGCCCTTGGATGGTATGTGACATATTTGCATATTAGAGGTGGCTTACTTATGGTTACTTGATCTTAGTTGGATGACTCATGCATTATTCCTTGGAGTATTGGATATCTTCAAATAGTTAGTAGGATATGCCATGATATGGTATATAATATCATAATATCACATAGGTGAACCAAACATTAAGTATCATTTTAGTTAAACACATAATTAATGAAATACATAGTATGTGTAT
>LPNX010863202.1:0-41388 GCA_001517045.1 Pseudotsuga menziesii | reverse complement strand
TTAGATACATGTACAACCCTGTATAATATGAGCAATGATATAAATATTTGAAAATTTATCTACATCCTACATTGACTTTCTCAAAGAAAGTGAGACATACATGTACCTGGGGGGGAGAGAGGTGGGTGAGCAGCGACCCCGATTGGGTGCTCTTCAAGCACCACTCCTTCACTAGAAGAATGCATAAAATAATATATTTCAATGTTAGCAAATCAATGGGTGCACCAAAAATATACTTGCATGTATAAAGAAAACTACACTAAATGGAGGGACAATGACTTTTTCAAAGAAAGCAATACATAAATGTACTTGGGGGGGAGATGGGTGACAAGTGGCCCCGATTAGGTGCTCGAAGGTTGCATAAAATAATATATGTCAATTTCAGAAAATCAATGGGTGCACCAAAAATATACTTGCATGTACAAAGAAAACTATACTACATGGAGGGACAATTACTTTTTTCAAAGAAATCAAGACATACACGTACCTGGGGGGTGGGTGGGTGACCAACGTCCCTGATTGGGTGCTCTAAAAGCACCATTGCTCAATATAAAGCTGCATAAATAATATATATTTCAATGTCATCAAATCAATGCGTGCACCAAAAAGATACTTGCATGAACAAATAAAACTATACGACATGGAGGGACAATTCGGGAAACATAGATACAAGATAAGTGAGCTATACATATACCTGGTGCACGTGAGGAGGTGGTTCACTAGTGGGTGAAAGAATTGACACCGGCCTAAAAGGATGGGCATATGCATCAACGAGCAAGGTTTCTCGGTAGGAAGCTGTATCGAACATATGTTCCTGCGTAAAAAAAACTAAAGATACAATTAGACAATTTCAAATAATTAAAAAAGTACATGTTGAATGATTAAAAGCATAATTGAAAGCATAATTAAAATCATACCCGTACTTGCAAATCTTGCTCTATCTGTGACGGACCTGTCTCAGATGCAACATACTCATCGTGCCCACACTACATAAAATATATTGTATCAATATTAAGATGTATTAAATGTTCCAATCCCTACTATAAATATGTAAATCATGATGATAAATAAAAAAGTAATGTTCTTACAAGTAATGGTGAAGCACCAAAATTATATGCAATATTGATCGCTGCATCCATATCATTAGCATCAACGGACGGAGTATGGGATTCTGGGGTGTCATTGGACACCAGTTGTAAATGTGTTCACGTAAATTGCCAGATACTTAAAATATAAATAATTTATGAAACAATTGAACACTATGATATAAAAAATAATAAACTATGAATGAGTTTGACTTACATATTAGAATACTCGTCGTCATGAAACTCTGAAGAAGGCCCATAGAATATGTTTCGACAAGTTGTGCAAGGATGTGACATGACGTGTTGCTTTGAACCCTATGCATGTCCAATGTGATCTCTAGATATAGAAGGGTATGAAGACCTAAGTGGATCCTCTGTGTGTGATGGTCCAACCCCAGATGTGCCAGCACCAAATGTGACAGCCCCAGATGTGCTAAACCCTTAGCCTATATCTCCCTCGACAATAGTCCCATGTTGAAGCAATGTATCTACCAAATCAAATAATGCCTCTTGTGTGTCATCAATCACGAAACTTGCAGGAGGATATAACCAAGTGGGGTTTGGTGTGCATGTAGGTCGTCGCACACAGTTTGGATCAGTCCTCACCCATTTCCTATATTGGGGAATACCATGTCCTACCCCATGGAACTCTAAATATCAAATTAATTTACATGTTTACCCAATATAAACTCGTCATACAATTTCCTTAGGAAATAGAATGGGATGTATCTATTCCCATGAGGGCCTTCATAGAAGACCATGTACCAGCGATCCATCCAGTTGGATTTAATAATTGGTTCTATGCACCGGCCTACAGAAATGTGTGGTCGACTAGTGGGAGGAACCAATCCAGTGCTAGGGTCCTAGAATAATGAATAAAGTTGGTCTTTTGTTATCTTTAATTTATTTACGTCTTTGTAGCTCATCCTAGTGTAATAGTATTTCCTTTGGGAATCCATGTAGGAGCTAATATTGTACAGTTCTCCCTGGGCATTGGAAATTGTATTTGTAATGTTATCTAGTGCCTCTCCCAATGATCATCTTATGTGGGGCCCCCCTCTAAAAAGTGAACTAAGGTGTCTCAATGCACCCAAACGAGCAAGAATTCTGGAATTCCTATCGTGTTCCTCCTCCATGTGTTCGGCATTTGGATTTAGGTTATTGGTTGTTTGATTTTGGACATTTTCTTCAGGATTGTGTTGTCTGTTAATATAAAAACAACAAATTTTAAAATGAATTAATATTTTATTCTTTGTTTTAATTAAAATTTTATTAAATTAAAACAAAAAATCATGCAAAACAATTCTTACCTAATCCAAAACCAAAAAATCAAAGCAATTGTTTTCTAATCCAAAACCAACAAATCAAAGCAATTCTTTCCTAATCCAAAACCAAAAAAATCAAATCAATTCTTACCTTCCATTTCATTCAACCTTGTCGATATCCTCCCTCAAAATGGTCCGTCCAAATCGCATGCAAGATAAATATCCTTCCCAATATATCGCCCTTCCGTTCTTCGTGGCCTACAATACAAAATAATAAAATAGAGGCCACGTGTCTGTGTTTTTATTTTTTTTAAGTTTTACAAATTGCACTTGTGATATATCGCACTTACGATTTGTAACTCTTCCAAAACGCATGTGTGATATATCGCACTTGTGATTTGTAACTCTTCCAAAACGCATGTGCGATATATCGCACTTGCGATTTGTTACTCTTCCAAAACACATGTGTGATATATCGCACTTGCAATATAGTATAACCATCTTTTTCTACGGTTTTTGGCTCGGGTTTTTTCGAACCAAACCATCAATAACACATATGCGTTATGGATTTTGTTTTTGGACTTTCATTTTGGATTTATATAATGGCACTAAAAAGTTGAACCATCTTCGTGCATGTGCCCCATTGTAACTTGGAATAAAGAAATCATATATGTTTTATCTTATAAAGATTGTTGGTTTCTTGATACCAGTGCAACATGAAACATGGCCTCTAGAAAAGATTGTTTTGAAGAACTAAATGAAAGTGGACATGTCATAGTGTATTTTACAAACAAATCTAGCTCAAACTAAAGGGAATTGGTTCCATAAGGCTCAAATAGTCTAAATTCCCTAAATTTTTGTTGCAGAATGTTCTTTATCTTCCACAGTTGTAGAGAATCCTCATGTCCTTGGTGCAGATTTGACAGCAAGGCCATTCTATCCACATGTTTGATGGAATCATAGAGACATGGGGGCTTCACTGATGTACCAATCCATATCACGTTCGTTCATATTGGGGGTTTATTAATTATAAAAAAACAAAACATTATATTGGGTCCATATTAATGGTTGAGGGGGTTATTATTTGTGCTAAAAAATGTGCAACATTCAGGGGGTTTTATTATCAAAAGGAGCGAAGAAGAGGCGCGAAAAACAAGAGCGGGGGAGCTGCATTGGGGTTTTGACAAAGCTCGACAGTAGTTGCAGAGGGGATAGGGTGGGTATGGGGAGCATTGGATTTTTGAGTCATGAGCAACATATAGTTCTTGAGGGTCAGATCTAAATCCATAATCCATCAGATGCATTGGAAAGATTGAACCAACCCTTACCCTTTCTCTCTTTCTGTTGATCCAACACCAGTAGCAGATTCAGTGAAGGCAAGATCAAGGATTTAAGGAAGGGAAACTCACCTGGTGGATACTAAGAGAATTGATTTGTATTACCTTTCTTCATCCTACTCGATTCATGGAAGTGCCACAGGAAGAAAGGAAGAAACAACCTGTATCGGAAGAAAGGATAGCATCTACACTACTTCATTAGCAAAAGCCTATGTTTCCCATACCATGACCATACATGGTAAAGAAACAAAGTGAACATCCATCAAGACAAACTATAGTTACTGCATATGTTGGTATGTGATTGAGTGATCTTGTTATTCCATGTAATAAGTGGGAACTTGGGTGGAACTTCGCCATTTTTGATAGCTTAATCCTCGATATATAGTTAAGATCCTCCATTTACAGGTCTATATGATACAATTATAAAGCTGAAATTTCTCCCGAATGAAGCTAATAAATAAGGGTGACCAGTGGAAAAATTATCAATAACAAAAAAAAAGGTTGCATAATAGCCATCATCCCATCCTGCAGCATCAAAGTCATAGGTTCAAATCCTAGCCATAGAGGCAAGTGCAAGTGATGTTATGTTTACCCAAAGGAACCACCGAGAGAAGATGTAGGGGCAAGGGTGGGAAGAGAATCACCTGTGGAGATAGAGGCACCTGATTGAGCAAAAGCAACAGTAAAAAATCTCATTGATAACCCCTTAGAATAGAGAATAACAAAGGAGTCTGGGTCATTCATCGGGCATGTTTAAGGGTTTAAGGGTTTAGATTATGTGTCCTACAGTCATTGAATTCCAATGTCACAATATTCTTATCATATGCGTTTTAAAGCTTGGAAACAGGCCTTTCATTTTATCTAATAATTCTATACTTGTAAGTCAGTATCATCGATACTGTATATCACTACATACAGATGTTATTTCATCACTTTCATTTTTGTAGATATTAGACTTGGAGGAATCTCTGTCCCAACTGAAACTTATCCATGTTGCTAGAACAAAAGGAAAGGTAGTATTGTTTATCATTAGTTGTTTCCACTCTTCATATGTAAAGAACAAAGAACATAACTATCCATCTAGGATTACATTCAAAGTTTATTTATCTTCCTTTACAATAGACTCATGTGGTTTTAAGTTTAGGGATTTCAATGATTTTCTATTTTGATTGCAAAAGCATATAGATAAAAATTATAGTTTATACTGATATATAATATCAATATGTTATCTATATGAAGAGATGAAAGCCCCTCTTTTCTCCATAGTGAGTCAGTATATCATTCTTTATGTTTGGAAGGTACACACTTGTC
This sequence comes from Pseudotsuga menziesii, assembly GCA_001517045.1. NCBI lineage: Eukaryota > Viridiplantae > Streptophyta > Pinopsida > Pinales > Pinaceae > Pseudotsuga > Pseudotsuga menziesii. Next base: position 36,390 of record LPNX010863202.1, on the reverse strand, counting down.
ACAACAATCTAAAATATTGACTAGAATATGTCATGAGTTGTTTCTTATATATGGAGCCTTCTTCATGTCTCTAATAACTTCGCTAAAGAATTGTTATACATCTCGACTCAATCCTAATGTACATTGGCTATACTTTTTTCAAGCCTCATGCAACTTCACCATAACTAGTTAAAACCTTATGCAGCTTCCCCATACCTAGTTTAAACCTTATGGTACTTCACCATGGCATTGTCATGCCATTAAAAAACCCCTTGACCAAAAGCTTTGCAAGAGAAAGAACACCTTTTACATTTCCAAAATACTCCAAATTTGCAAATAACTCTACCCCAAATCAATGCTTCAAGTAGTTCGTTAATTCTCTTCCACAAATCAGTTTTCAACAGGTTTGATGTACTGTCAACTCAGTTATAAAACAATCTTGAAGTTTGTCCTTAATAAGGTCCCCAAATGCCTTCAAAAGTGTGCTAACATTTCTCTTGACCTTAGTGCCAATATTAGGAATTATTGCATGACGCTATGCATCAAACCTTTTAAATCTGCAATATCAATAGGTTGAATATCTCTTCTCTAAAATGATCACACAACAACTCTAATTCTGTCGTTGAAATGCATGCCTCAACTCTAATTCTCTCCTTCACATTTGTCCATTAATCCTAGTACATAAGTAGATATGCATTTGTACATTAGGTGAAGAAATGTTTTCCCCATAATCACTGCTTAGTGTACTTAGTCTGATCTCAGGTTGCTTTGAATCACAAACATTGATTGTCATTGAAACTAGTTTGTTGGAAACTTGGAAGTGAAGACTAGCATTATTGGCTTCTCCGCTTTAATGAATGCTTCTTGAGACTTCAAATTATGTAGACATGTAGTTCCTTTTTAACTTTGCTTATGTTTTCTTAGTTTATTTTTCTATTATTTTTAAGGCACAAAAATAAGGACATAAGTCCATACAAGTAACATACAAGGAAACCCCACATGGAGCAAAACTATCCATAGTATACTCCATAGTATTTTTTATCTACTTCTATGAAAAAAAAATTGAAGCAAATGAAAAAAAACATATGTATCTTTGATTTGTGGATGATGTGTTGTGTAGTGAGTTGGATCTTTGTTATTTACATGGAGTAAAATATTTGGTTTGGAAAAAGTTTATATGTTTTTTCATCTCTTGTTTTGATCACCTTTGATCGTCCTTGGGTACGTTGAAGCTGACTCTTCAGTTTGGGGAAGGCTATTTGAAAAAGCCACTGATAATAGATTTTGTTTCAAGGTGTTTCATCTCGATGGTAAGATTTCTTCATCCTTTTTAGAGATTTGAATTAAAAGTGCATAACTTGATTTCTATCTCTTTGTTTTATTAATGAACTAATATGCATGTGTAAGTTTAATTTTGTTCTTCATTTATTTATGGATGCACTCACCTCATTTTGTATCCATATTATATCCATCTTTTTGAAAAAATTGTTATAATTTTATTCATTTCTCTACGTGTTCTTAACCAACTAAAAGGTACACATGGACGAAAATGCAAATGGATCCAAGTGATGTTGTGGACTTCGCAATTTTTATTGGTGAAGAGAATTGTTCCCTTGGAACAGTCTAGTATCAAAAAGGTTGTACATATGTTGATATCTGTTGTGAAATTGTGGACGATGAAATCATTCATTAAATTTTTGATTTTATTGGCCCAATTAGAATTCCTTTAAATACAAATCAAGAGTAGAAAAGGAAACCTACAACAACATATGTAGGCATTAAGAGGGAAGTGGGCACGTCGGTTGTCGAAACATTGAAATCAGAGGCAATGGAAGGAATGACGATCTCTAAGAACATTGAAGGGAATGTGGAGGAACCTATGCATAAACAACCAACAGTTGATCATGTGTGTGAGTCAGTGGAACAAGTTGTAGCGTTGATCCTAATGTATTGGAATCGTGGGAACATAAAGTGAATAGTTTAATGGAAGAGTTTGTCAAGGAGAAGCTAACACTCAAGGTATATTCAGAAAATGGAAAAACTAATATAAAGTTCTGTTGTGAAATTTGTGGCATTGATTATGGAACGAGGGAAGTATCCTTGACAATGTGAACAATTCATAACTTGAAAACCAATAATATGAAAACAAGGTCCCATCAACGTCACATTTCAATGTTGGGAATTAATGAAATTCCTTCATGTAAAAGATAAAAGTAGATAACAATGGCTAGAGATCAACTTGAGATTGATCAAGCAATCAAAATTCTACATGATTTCAACCAAACACAAGAACCTATTTTGTTCAAGGTGGTGGAAGCAACACTTACAAACTATGAGCACAAGAAAAAAATAAGAGTGGAATGTACATGATGCAATAGATGGTTCTCTTTGGTGTTGACAAGTGGTAATATTGTCAGTTCTCTAAATGAACACATCAAATCAAAGAAGCACACTACTACGATAGATGAGGCTTCACATGATACAATTGTGTTGGGGAGTGGAATAGTTGGGAGACCAAAGAAGCCTACCAATGATAAGTCCCAACAAAGTTTGAATAAGTTCTTGATCCTATCACTACAATCACCATTACATGGGGTTTCTACAAGTTCACAGGCTTCTAGTTTAGGTGTGTTAATCACCTAAGTTTTAATTTATTTTGAATTTTCACATTAATTTATTTGTTATTACTTGTTAGTAGCAGTTAGTAGATCATTTTTCAATGTGTTTTTTCACCATATTCTAGGACAATTGGCTCCCTAATATTACTATGTTGTGGGTATTGGGATCCCTATCTTGATAGAAGATGAGAGAGATTAGGCACAAAGGTTCTAATGGATGACCAATGTGGTGGAAAATTGTGGGCCATAGAGAAACATACCCATAGAACATTATGTTATTATGGTACTGAATGTCATATTAACGATACATATAGACATGTCCATTGCAAGAGGGTTTACGAAACATGAATCCATTTTGATTCATTGACATGCAATGTTTGTAAGTTGATATCTAATTGTGATGAATTTCAGATGCGTTTATATCACGAATCAAGGAGCAACATCAAAATACATGGGAGAGATACAGGGAAAGGGAGAAGGTTGGACTATTTGACTCAAGTTGAACTAAAAATTGTTGCAAGAGATGCAAATGCTACGAATATATTAACAATGCAATCTATTTGGTGGGAAAAGGAGCAACATCAAAAATACATGGGAGAGATAGAGGGAAAAGGTTGCTACACTATCTATTAAAACGAGGTCTCTAAGGGAAAATTTGTTTGAATCTGTAGAAATGAAGGATGTTTTCAGGTTTTGCAAGGATGTGTGAGAGGATCATAAGCAAGGAAAATTACAAGGTAAAGATGCAGTTTGGGAATTTGTTCAAGATATATTTCACAACCTAGTTCGCTCAAAGTCAGGGAGAAGGTATAGTGCATCCACTAACTCCATTTATGAGATAATTAAGTTATGGGGAGGTCCTAGATTACATAGCTTTATTATCTTGAATCTTGATAGCCCTTAAATATCTACGACTTTAATTCAAGTTAGAAAATCATTGACATATATCCTAGGGGAGAAGGAGTACATTTTTGAGGAAATTGGAAAAGTTTGTGCTTCCTATAAATCCAAACATGGTATAGAGGGCCGAATTCCTGTATGTCTTGATGAAGATGAAACTGTTGTGAAAAAATATGTCAGGTGGGTAGAAAAAAGTGATACATTGGTGGGTTTTTGTAGTAACAAAGAAGAGCATAAGTGTTAATCATATTTCTTGGTGACAGTTGGTGAGGGTAGGCATTGTAGGCTATGAGATTATTACATATGCCTTGAATAATGGTGTGATTGGCCATTATGCATGTGTTATTATTGCAAACCCTTTACATGAGAAAACTTTCCATTTGGTTGTGCTTGTTCATCCAACATGCAACAGGTTTGATGCAAATTTTGTCCATCGACAATCGGAAAAAATAGAAGACCAATGGACGAAACATGTGGACCATTTTTTAGGAACTATTATCGGTCATTCCTCATATGGGGATAGTAGGAGAAGAATGCTTATGTTGAAGGATTATTACTCAACGACATGCATGAGATATCAAATTCCCTGGGAAGGGTGGATGCTAACTGGGTTGTATGATGGCTTTACAGTAATAGGACTTCATGGCCAGGATTACATCCAAAATGGAAAAAATCTAGTGAATCCTTTGTTTAGTGGTCGACGATAATTGATTGTTGGAATGAGTCGATTAGTTTTAACCATGTAAGAATGGTTTATAACAATTTTAAAGTGGATGACCACAAGCTTAAAATTGAGGATATAGAGAGGATTGATTGCCAAAACTGGGGTTCAACACAACACATTGCTTCAAGGCATGTCCAGAGGTGCTTGAAGGAAATGAGAAGTACAAGTGGAAGGACATAGAGTAAATCAGGTACATAGACCTATCTAGCAATCGTTGCTGACTATCATTTGATATTTTTTTGTCTCCTAGTTTGACTCTTTGGGAAAGAGTGTGAAATTCTTCAAGAGTCCATCATTTCTTCATGTTATGGCTATGTTCGGTCAAATAACAAGCAATTACTAATGTTAACATTAATTTCATTAGAAGAGAGGCATATTAAAATGTGAACATTTCTTGCCACTTTGCAGTTTCATTGATGATATTTTTTTGTGATCAATGCTCTAACTTGCCTTATGCATTGCACCTGACTGGGTCAGATGTATGCGAGAACTTATCTATAAAATTCAGTGGCATGGTTGGAGTAGAGAGGGAATATGATTTCATTGACTTACTTCATTCTATTGGAACCCTTAATGGAGTTGTTGAAGAAGAATCGAATCCCCAAGGACTTCGTTTCAATAAATATTCATAAGAAACAAACGAGTATCTAGATAAATTGCATCAACAAACAATAGAGGAAGGTGATTTCTTGTCACAATATGATTCAATATCCACAGATAATAAAATTATATAAGCTCTCAAGATAGGATTGGAGGATGCAGAAAGAATTTTACTAGGTGTTGGCATGCAACCAGAAAGACACAAAAGATTCTTGGTGGTTTAAACCATGGATAGATGATCAAAATTATCCAACATTTGAAGCCATGGATGAATTGGTTGATAATTCTCCACCGGGTCTTTCCACATCCATATTCCAATCTTCGTCTTGTATGGTACTCAATGATAGTGAATTGCAAACGATGGAAAATGAGTGGAGGAATGAGTTGGGTGGAATTTTAGATTTCATTGATGAAAATGTAAACATAACTACCAAACCAGTGGTGGAGCTCAATGGAAAGGACATGAACAAATATTGTTTGGTTAGTCAATTGAATGGAAATCTGACATTATCGAAAGATAGATTGACTAAAGTGAGGAATTGAGTATACTTCTGGAGAGATAAGTGGCCCCCCAAAAAGGGTGTTGTAATTGGTTTTAGAATTGGATTAGATTGTATGGTGTTGTTTGAGAGCGAGTATATAGTTGTAGTTGAACTTACTATAAGAAAAGGTGTATCTCAAAGTATAAAGCACGAAGTTTCTTGTGGGACTTGGTACATTGGAAGAGTTCAAATAATAATAAAGAAGGATGCTAATAGGGTGTTTGATTACCATAATGACATTGGTCTATTGGATAGTCTTGAAGGTGTTGCACTACAATGTTGTTGGTACAATAGAATAAAGGGACAACACATGTACATGTATGATTCGATGAATCATATATTCATACAACTTGAATATGTTATAGCAACGACAAACCTACCAGACAATATCTAGAATGACACATACAAGTAAGAAGAAATCAACCACAAAATTTATGAGGATTTCATTAAAAATTTAAATAGGGTGGAGTTTTCAAAACATTAAAATTTCTCTTATATTTTCTACTACTATCTTATAGCTTATTTACAAAGTATTATTTTTTGTATTATAATTGTTTTTTTGTATCAATTTCATACTCATTTTATACTCGTTGGTTTCAGGGGCAGTGAATGGTTCAGATGGAAAATGGTTGGGATAACTCAATGTGAAGTTATCTATTGTCAAATATTTCTTTATTCTTTCTTGAAGCATGGTTCTTCATGGTTCTTGAACTTTTGTTGGCTATTCTCATATTAGAGTTTTTAGCATTGACTATACACGATGCTTCATGCTTCATGATGTTCATGTTATTTATGTACATCTTATTCAATGTATGAGAATTAAGAATTGATTTGCTGTCCAATATCTATTTTGTAAATGTTTAAATTTTGTTTGAGTGGGATTCAGATATATGTTATTCTAGTGGTAGAACTGCTGAAGCAAGCGTTGTTTTAATAAACCAGGCAATGAGAAAACTTGTGACCAAATTAACCAAAGGATCAATTTGTTCACCTTTAGCTCAATGCCTTTTTATCTGTTACACCAGTGAGGTTGGATGTATCTCCTTTTCAATACACCTGAGTTTGAATAGCAAGTAAACGATAGTAATCTAATGTATAGCTTGATTTCATATCAAAACCAGAGCATAGCCATTATGGCTATTACTACACTGCTGAAAACAGGGAATGAGTTGAGTATGGATCCATTGATGAAGAAAATCACAAATTTTATGTCAGATGAGTTCAAGATTTTTGTTGTGGAAGTGGTTCTATCTACGTGATTAAAGTTCCCACAGAAGTATCGAACTCTAAGTAATTGACATATTTTTTGTTATTCTATTTAAATGTGTCATCTTTCATCTCTTTCCTTTGGAAGAGAGTTGATAACTATGTTGTTTATCTAATGATTTTCCAAAATGAACTTTCTAAGTAATATACTTAGAGAAGAAGGGGGATTTGGATATAACAAATCTATTGTTGACTCTATTCGTATTCTCATACGAGATATCTCAGAGGAAAAAGAAAGTGGCTTGTCTCATCTTTGTGAATTCATTGAAGATTGTTAATTTAGTTATATTTCTACACAGGTAAGCTCTATTTACTGCATAAAATATTAGCATTGTGTCATCAATTTTATTCATTCATTTTCATTGTTTATACTGTATCATTCTATTCCTCTAATTGATAACAGAGTTAGTGTTCTTTTCTGATCCCTAATCTCATCATATAATTATACCATATTGGCATGACAACTAAATATGTTGAACTGGTAAGAAGAGTGAAAATTTTGACCTTTAGAGATGGAAATGAATTTAGAGAAATATCATGGAGAGAAATATTGAAATTACAGTCCATTTATGGCTATGTTTTGTACACGTCAATTATAATGCAGTATATAAAGCATCAAGTATTTCTATTTATGGACCCGCTAGACTTATTGTATTAGATAAATATGTGTATCTATTGATAAGGTATATCTATTGTAGATTCTTTTTGGAAATGAAGGACCAAACACTACATACCCTAGCATGACCCTAGCAAGTGTATTCATTATATTTATAATCGATTTATTCTTGAAAATGCAACAGTTAAAGCAAGTGTTGTGATTCCTGAGTTCAAAACATTTAAATATTAACTATGGCTACTTAGGGTGACAGGTGTGACCAAAGAGAGAAATTGAATAGGATGATGTTTTCACCTAAATTTCATATCTGAAACCTGCACATTCTTTGGACTCAATCTAATTCATTTTGCTTATGTTTCAAGCTACAACACAAGCTATACAATCATTGTATTTGGGGATTTTTGTCAAGTGTATTGGTAAACAAAAATTTTCTTCAATATTGACTAAGTGATACATCAAATTGTGCAAAATCACATTACGATCACCAAACCATCTGAATTTGCATAAATTAAAATCAAGTGATGAAAATACATACCTTTCATTTTGAAATTGCGATTGTTACTCTATCATTATTGTTTCACCATATTTTTCATTTTGTAGAAATGTTAAGTTAAAGGGTAAGTTGGACACATTTTAAAGGAATTGGAAATATTTCTCTTAGCACAAGGAGCTAGCCTAAAATATTGTAATGTGACTAAGGGAAACAACAAAAAGAGCTAGTGGATAGTACATGTGGGGTATGCACATGATTATGGGACCCATATGTGATGTCAAAGATCGAGCGAATGAAGACAAACGATGGATATTTGATCGGGATTGGATCGAAGACAGACATGTGATCTGGAGCGCGGAGTAGCAAGGGAAATAAAAGGATGAAGCAGTAGCGGATTATAAACCACTCTTAACGTGGCGCAATGTGATTAACTCTTATGGGAAAAGTGGTAAGTGAAAAACCACTATCTGGAGCCTCCAAACCCGGCCTTTTGAAACTTAATATAAATTGTCATCTCCTAAGCTAAATGGGATCTTTTGTTGTGGCACAAGAAGAAAGGTGGATACGAGGAAAAGATGTGAATTTGTGCTCTAGGTTGCAGTCCAAAGGACAACTGTAAGCTTCACCTATCTCCAGGAAGCTTTAGTACCTTGTTATTCACCGATTTTACTGTTATGGAAGTGTTTCATTTTGTATAAATGTTAATATAAGTTAAGGGGTTCCATATTTTTCATTTTGTAGAAATGTTAAGTTAAACGATAAGTTGGACACAATTTAAAGGAATTGGGAAAATATTAAGGTGTATGTGATTAAGGTTAGAGATTTCTCTTAGCTAGGCCTGGAATTTTAAATTTCCCTCGCATGTCAAATGAAAATTTGTTGACAGTTTGGTGTTTTCATTGGCTGCCACTTTACTCTATTACAAAATTTATAGTGTCAAACTTTTTTATCAAATTGACTTAATTTTTTTAAGTAAGTTTTTTTATATGTCATAATAAAAGTCATTATCGCAACTACTAAACTCAAGTGATTTGGATTAGGTATTTGGAAATAGAAAGATACGGATCTTTCCAGTTGAAGAGGAAGGGATAGACCTATATTTCAGCAATCATCCAAAAATAGAAAATAAATATATCCATTTCTCATTTTATCTAAGGCAAGCGACCTTTGAAAATCTATTGTTTATTGATCCTTCAACTTAATAAAATAGGCCAAGATAATTATTACCCTAATTCTACCTTAAATTGATGTTCACTTAAAAAAATGAAATAAAATACACCTTCAAACATTTAAAAAAAAAACTTAACTCTATATAAAAATCCTTGGACAACTGCATAAAGAATCATTGCACGGCCAAAGCGAAGGGCTGCAGACAAAACCCATTCACCCTCCCTTCTTGTATTGTATCCTTGTGGCAATTGAACTGAGCTTTTTGATGTTCCTAATCACAATCATGTTGAATCATTTTTTTCCCATACTCAAATGTGTTACTAGTTGGATGGGATTTTGTTTAGGGAGAAGACCGAGACTATTATACCAACCAATAATATTAATCTATTGAAAATATTTAGAAAATTACAATATTAAAATATATTTAAAAATTATGATGCTTAAATATATTAAAAGGATTACTCTTGAAGTCGACCATATCCTGCTTCGCTTCGTTTTTCAAAGACTTTTAGGATTGGAAGTGAGTATGCTTCTCCTTAGTTCCCCAAATGAAGTAACAAAACCAGGAAGTTCCCATTTTCCAATATTAAGAGAAATGAATTCGCATGTTGCAAAGTTGATTCATGGAATTTGACCCATGTGAGCACTGGGCAGCCAAGGGTGATAAAAAATGAGTTAACCTGCTCATTTATCCCATGGATTTCAAAGAATGTGTACTCAAGTTGACATCCTTCCACATATCGTGTCTAATTTAATGAACATGACTCCTGAATCATTTTCCAAAACCAACATAACCACCAAGTTACCAACTCAGAACTCAACCAAAGGGTACTAGTAATTATGACGAGTAGATAAATTCAATGAGCATCAAATCTACGGGTTTGAATTTTGCATAAATGTCAAGGTTGAGATGCGGTGTATGAACATGGTCACGAGACCCAGAAATGATGTCGGGGATTGAGATGGCATGATAGGACGAAAAAGATGTGGTTAGGATAATATCAACATTTTGCAGGTGATAAAGGAGATAAGCGGTAGTGGATTATAAACCGCTTGTAACACGGCATGATGTGGTGAGATCTACTGGGGAAAATGGTAAAGGGAAAACCACTTTTCGCGGCTTCTGAAACCGGTCCCATTACCTAATATAAAGATCATTGGTCATTATGAAAAGGTTTATTTTGTCACGACATTGAGGAAAAAGTGAAGACACTGACAACACATGGGTCTGCGGTTCAGGTTGTTTTCCGATGGTCAACCACAGTGTTCTCACCAGCTCCCAGGTAGTTCTAACATGTTATTTCCACATTATTTCTTACCAAGTTTTTGTTATGGAAGAAACTTCAAGTTCAGTTTCCCTTTGCAAGTTCCTGGTAAACAAAGAGGAGGTTATAGTTCATAGAGATGGAAATCTATTCGACCCAATTCTCCATGTGTGCAACATTTCTCACTCCAAAGAAAAATTATGGAGTTTTTTTTTTTAAGTTCATGAACTAATCTATTGAAATAAAGTAATAATACAGTAAAAAATACAGTTCAGAGGGTCATTTCTACATGCAGAAAATAAGTATATAATATTGTCTGATTCAAGATCCTTGGGAATTAAAGAAATATTAAATGCTATGAAAAATTGTCAATCGTATCCCAAAATTCATTTATATATACCTTCAACAAATCCTGCTTTACCTGATATTTTTCCTTCACCTGTTGGACAACTAATCCGGAGTCACCATAAACAGAAAGTTGTTGAGTCCCAAGGTCCTCTGCAGCCCTTAAACCAAGTATTAATGCCTCGTATTTTGTTGTGTTATTAGTAGTTTCAAATTCCAACTTATACATCAAACAAATCACCTCTCCACCAGGGGAAACTAAAACAATACCAGGTCCTGCTCCTTCCTTGGATGATGAGCCATCAAAGTACATTTTTCATAACTCATCTTTCTATTCAACATTGAGCTTGACTGGTGCTAAGTTTTTCTACTCGTAGCATGCCATTTGTATCTTCATCACTGAAATGTAACATACAAGACCCTAAGTCTTCCTGCACAGCATAAAGAGGATGATTCGTTGGGTTTTTATCATCTGTGACAATATATGCATGGTGTATCTCTTTGTACAATATTCTATTTTCTCCCTTAAATACAGGATTGGTAGCATATGTCAAATCCATCTACAATGTACCACCCACTTTCTTTTCCCAATATATTGAGAGTAACATACCAAACTTAGGAGTGATGTCAGCAACCACCACATCCGTAATCACACTCTTCATGGGTAACTGAGTCAAATTGACCACGAGATCCTTAATCACTCCTAGGCATTTAACAGCTCTGGAATCAATTGCATATAAATCATGGTATGGTTTTGTGATACTCAAACCAATAGCTTCCATGACTACTTTAGGCATCAAGTTATGAGAAGCTCTAGAATCCAATAAATAGTTATGAATCATTTGATCATGGGCAGTCAGGGTTATATAAGAAGGTGGAGAAGAATTTGAATAATTTTCAGTCTTATAACCTAAGGAAGAACCAATAATGATGGTAGGGTGTTCTTCTTGGAGATTGACAGTATCTGAAGGTATCTGACTAGCATGTGATCCCAACATTTTTAAAACACGATTCCTATAACAAGGATTCTTCATAAATTTAGTAAATGGTACTGGAATCTTGGTATTACATAATTCATTCTCAAAATTAAAAGGTTGCACATTTTTATTCACTTCTTCAATCTTTGCAGCCTTGTCTTGGTCACCATGATTTTGTCTATTTTCCCCAGTTTGATTAGGTAACTTCTTAGGAGGAGGAGCTGTCTTCTTTTTGGGAATCTGAGAATTTTTTTTTGGACTAGACCTCAAGTTATAAGACTTCTAAGGTTTAGATTGACATATACCAGCTGAAACTTTAGGGAAAAAATAACTTTCTTCTTGATAAATATTTGAATAAAAAAACTTAGAATTATGATAGCCATATTCAGTTAAGAAACCCTCTGATGATAATTCCCCAAAGTAATTCATCTCCTGATTTGAATCTTCATACTGCAAATCTTCACCTTCCTCAATTTCATCTGCTACATTATTTTGAAGTGGAGGAGGAACTCTTTGATCTTCATTATTCCTTCTTTCCCTGTGAATGTCATTGTTTCTTCGTTCTCTAGGGATAAATCTAGGAGCAAATGGGCGCCTAAATTGATTAGGATTCCTTTGTCCTTCTTGATTAGGTTTACCTAAATTCTTTTCTAATTCCAACTTATTTAGTTTTGATGTTAAATTTCTAACCAAATTACTCATCTCATCTATTTTACTCTCTGTTGTTTGTGATATAGAAGCCGGTGGAATCGTTTCATTTTTATCCTTTCGGTCATACCCCTGATGATCTGAATATTGTTTAAGCCTATTTGAAGCTAAAATGTTTGATTCTACCTCCAACGCAGCTTCCTGAATGTTCAATAAAGTCACTGACCTTCTTTCTCTTAGATGCAAGGAAAACTCATGATCAAAGGAATTGGCATAGGTTAGCTTAGATGAGGTTTTAGAAGGATTAATTTCAGGTTGTATTCTACTGTACATATTATTAAAACGCTTTGATAAGTTTGCTATAGTTTCATCTTTTTTCCCTTTCAAAGCTCCAAACTCTGTGATCTAATAAGTATGGTCCTTCGTGTCCACCTACTTCCTCATAAAAACATCTTGTAGTTATTCTATAAGAGTTACTGAATTAGTTGGTAGCTCTCGGAACCATTTCCTTACCTCCCCATCTAAACTCTGAATTCCACACATCTTTAGCTTCGATATCCTGATTGTTTGCATAACTTAGAAATGCATCCTAATGTTCCTCAACAGTAGTCTCACCCTGACCATTAAACCTAGGAAGGTATTTTTGATAGTCCCCTTCAAGGAGATCATTTAGGGTTTGAGGAAGAACTAAGTGAGCATATCTAGTAGCTACCATTTGATCCATCATGTGCTGTTGTGTTGCCATCATGAAACTACTATGATTTAGTGAAGAAAAAGGATGGCTAACTTTACTCAAACTTTGTTGAGAAAAGAGTTTATAAGGCTGAAACTAAAACAAGGGAATTTTACCAAGAAGCTCAGTTTTTGTTTTATGACTAGGCAAGGGAGTAGTAAGAATCTGAAAGGTATCAACTGGTGTAAAAGGATCTAACCAAGCAATATTTTTCTTTCCTTCTTCTGTTTCAAGCTCTGAGTATGTAAAAGAGGATGCTGACTCTACTTGACTAGGAGTAAACAAAGAACGAGAGGACAAAGATATTTGAATTTTCCTAGCTTCTTTCAAAATCTTCCCTTGGTATGAGACACCCAAATGTAAAGGTGAAGTAGGTTTCTTCTTGTTCCAATATTTCTAGTAGTCACTGTGAAACACTGTCTGGTGAAAATGTAGTCTGAAATATTTCTGATTTCGTTCACCTCTCAAAACCAGATAAATAATGATATCCCAGGGAAGATATGCTTCACCTCTGTCCCTGGCAACGACGCCAAAGATGTTTGTGCTAGAAATTGTTCCTAGACTACAAAGGAACAAGATAGTACAATCTCAGAACAAAAAGCAAAAATGGAATTGGTTTTCTGTAATTTTTTGGTTGTAAAGGTCATTTACAAGAAGGTAACAATCAAAAAACTAATACAAGAACCGAATCATGAAATAAAATGAAGGACTGAGATATAAACCATCAATAATAAATATAAACCATGAACATTTATAAGCATAGTATTGGTTCTGTCCACAACGCATGAGCATTTACATGAATAAAAACATTAGACAAGAAATGAAGTCATAAGTTGAGTGGTCAAACATGCCATAAACAACACCAACAAAGAGGATAACATGGATTATATGTATATATAAATCGATCTGAGTCATCAAACACTTACATGAGAGTCATAAGTATCAGCTTGAACATACATCCATAGTCTTCAGCTCTATAACCCTTCTCGAAACAAAAATCGAACCCTACCCCAATCAACTTTCCTACTTTTATCATTTACAAACTAGATCAATTTCATAACTGCTTTGTAACTATATTTTAGGTCTAAATTCGAGTTGGTTACAAAAAATAGTTATATCTTAACTTCGAATCTTTAAAATATATAGAATGTTAACCACTTAACAACTGAACATTAGGTAGCAATCATAACTGCTTGGATACTTCTGATAGCATAGCAATCCACTCCAATGCATGATACTGCTTCTTAGTTCACTCCTGCGCCATCTCTAGACTTCTAACTTTGTTTGATAGCATTTCATTCTGCTTGCTTAAATTCTGAATTTGCTGGGCCAAATCTTCAGCTTGATTTTGGATTTCCCTTTTTTTTCAATGCTTCTTTCAACACAACTATCAGTTCTTGATAATGTGCATTAATGTCATCGTGGGTCTCCTCTTGATCTCCTATTTGTCATTACCAAGCTGTCATTAGTTTCATTAAGAAAATAGATCTGTGACTTATGTTGTTGCAAACTTTTCCTAATATTTTCAACTTCTGAATCCATATGTGCCTCTCCATGCAATGTTCAATTGTGGTTTGACAACCATGGAATATTCATATTTTTAAATATTGAATCTTCTTCCTACCTATCCTTCATTTCTTCTTCTACAAATAAATCTCCCAAAGTCATATCTTGTTCTCTAATAGGAGTGACCTACTTTTCTGAACCTTCATGGTTTCGTTGAATTGGCTCTAATGATAATAAATTATCCTCTTGACTGTAATTTTGTTGTGGGATCAGATTTTCTTCACTTTCATTTTTTTCCTCACTTGAAGAATCTTCAATGACTGTAATCTTCTCTTTTTGCAGTCTAGGGTTTAAAATTCTCTTCATATTTAATTTAAGTTTATTGGTAGGTCTGGTCTTTGGCCTCCATTTCGATCCTTCCAACCGCATAGGATATTTCTTCTGTACCTTTACCTCTGGGACTTGCAAAACATTACCCTTCAAATCAGCTGCAACAAAAACTTTGGTTGAGCTTTCCTGTACACATGTAGAACTTTTCTTCTGTTCTGTTAAACCAATATCTTCATCAGGATTTAAATCAGATGTATTCTCCATTTTTCCATACTCAAAAACGTGCTCTCTCTCATTATCCAATTCTTTTCCTAGATCTTCATCAATAGGATCTCTGAATCGTTGACCTGAAATATTTTCTTGAAGGTTATCTTATACTAAATCTATGAAAAAATGTGATCCCTAGGAATTAAAGAAATATTGAATGCTATAAAAAATTGTCAATCATATCCCAAACATCATTTCTATATACCTTTAACAAATCCTGCTTTACCTTATATTTGTCCTTCACCTGTTGGACAACTAATTCGGAGTCGACATAAACAGAAAGTTGTTGAATCCCAAGGTCCTTTGCAGCCCTTAAGACAAGTCTTAATGCCTCGTATTCTATTGTGTTATTAGTAGTTTCAAATTACAACTTATACATCAAACATATCACCTCTCCACTACGGGAAACTAAAACTATACCAGCTCCCGCTCCTAGGCTTGGATGAGGAGCCATCAAAGTACATTTTCCATAACTCATCTTTCTGTTCAACATTGATTTTGACGGGTGCTTCTTTTTCTACTCGTAGCATGCCATTTGTATCTTCGTCACTGAAATGTAACATACAAGACCCTAAGTCTTCCTGCACAGCATAAAGAGCATGATTCGTTGGGTTTTTATCATCTGTGACAATATAAGCATGGTGTAGCTCTCTGTACAATCTTCTGTTTTCTCCCCCAAATATAGGAATGGTAGCATATGTCAAATCCATCTGCAATGTACCACCCACTTTCTTTTCCCAAGATCTTGAGAGTAACATACCAAACTTAGGAGTGATGCCACCAACCACCACATCCATAATTACACTCTTCATGGGTAATTGAGTCAAATTGTCCACGAGATCCTTATTCACTCCTAGGCATTTAACAACTCTG
The DNA here is from genome assembly GCA_001517045.1 of Pseudotsuga menziesii. Lineage (NCBI taxonomy): Eukaryota > Viridiplantae > Streptophyta > Pinopsida > Pinales > Pinaceae > Pseudotsuga > Pseudotsuga menziesii. The sequence goes on along the minus strand of LPNX010863202.1, from coordinate 20,538 downwards.
GAATCAATTGCATATAAATCATGGTATGGTTTTGTGATGCTCAAACCAAGAGCTTCCATGACTACTTTAGGCATCAAGTTATGAGAAGCTCCAGAATCCAATAAACAATTATGAATCATTTGATTATGGACAACCCGGGTTATATAAAAAGGTGGAGAATAATTTGAATAATTTTCAATCTTATCAGCTAAGGCAAAACCAATAATGATGGTAGGGTGTTCTTCTTGGAGATTCACAGTATCTGAATGTATTTGACTAGCAGTTGATCCTAACATTTTTAAAACATGATTCCTATAACAAGGATTCTTCATCAATTCAGTAAATGGTACCGGAATCTTGATCTTACATATTTCATTCTCAAAATTAAAAGTTTGCACATTTTTATTCACTTCTTCAATCTTTGCATCCTTGTCTTGGTCACCATGATTTTGTCTCTTTTCCCGAGTTTGATTAGGTAAATTCTTGGGAGGAGGAGCTGTTTTCTTTTTGGGAATATGAGAAACTTGTTTTGGACCAGACCTCAATTTATAAGACTTCTTAGGTTTAGATTGACATATACCAGCTGAAAATTTAGGGCAAAAATCACTTTCTTCTTGATAAATATTTGAATTAAAAAAAACAAAATTATGATAGTCATATTCAGTTAAGAAACCCTCTAATGATAATTCCCCAAATTAATTCATCTCCTGATTTGAATCTTCATACTACAAATCTTCACCTTCCTCAATTTCATCTGCTACATTATTTCGAAGTGGAGGAGGAACTCTCTGATATTCATTCTCCCTTCTTTCCCTATGAATGTCATTGTTTCTTCGTCCTCTAGGGATAAATCTAGGAGAAAATAGGTGTCTAAATTGATTAGGATTCCTTTGTCCTTCTTGAGTAGGTTTATTTGAATTCTTTTCTAATTCCAACTTATTTAGTTTTGTTGTTAAAGTTCTCAGACCAACTTAGTCTTCTCATCTATTTTACTCTCTGCTGTCTATGATGTAGAAGCTGGTGGAATCGTTTCCTTTTTACCCTTTTGGGCATACCCCCGATGATCTGAATATTGTTTAAGCCTATTTGAAGCTAAAATGTTTGATTCTACCTCCAACGTAGCTTCCTGCATGTTGAATAAAGTCACTAACCTTCTTTCTATTAGATGCAAGGAAAACTCATGATCAAAGGAATTGACATAGGTTAGATTAGTTGAGGTTTCAGAAGGATTAATTTCAGTTGGGATTCTACCATACATCTTATTAAAACTTTTTGAGATGTTTGTTATAGTTTCATCCTTTTTCCTTTTTAAAGCTCCAAACTCTGTGATGTAATAAGTATCATTTCTTCGTGTCCACCCACGGCCTCATAAACAAATCTTGTAGTTATTCTATAAGAGTTATTGAATTAGCTGGTAGTTCTCAGAACCATTTCCTTACCTCCCCATCTAAACTCTGAATGAACATCCTCATCCACACATATTTAGCTTCGATATCCTGATTATCTACATAACTTAGAAATACATCCCAATGTTCCTCAGGAGTAGTCTCAGCCTGACCATTAAGACTAGGAAGGTATTTCTGATAGTCCCCTCTAGGGAGATCATTTAGGGGTTGAGGAAGAACTAAGGGAGCATATCTAGCTGCTACCATTCGATCCATCATGTTTAGAGGCTGCTTTGCTGCTATCGTGAAACTACTTTGATTTACTGAAGAAAAAGGATGACTAACTTTACTCGAACTTGGCTAAGAAAAGAGTTAATAAGGCTTAAACTGAAACAAGGGAGTTTTACTAGGAACCTAAGTTTTTGTTTTTTGACTAGACAAGGGGGTAGTATGAATCTGAAAGGTATCAACTGGTGTAAAAGGAGCTAACCAAGAAATATTTTTATTTCCTTCTTTTGTTTCAAGCTTTGAGTATGTGAAAGAGGATGATGACTCTAATTGACCAAGAGTAAACAAAGAAGGAGAGGACAAAGATCTTCGAATTTTCCTAGCTTCTTTCAAAATCTGCTCTGGGTCTAAGACACCTGAATGTAAAGGTGAAGTAGGTTTTCTTCTTGTTACAATCTTTTCACTAGGCACTGTGAAACACTATTTGGTGAAAATGTAGTTTGAAATATTTTTGATTCCGTTCACCTCTCAAAACAAGATCAATAATGATATCCTGGGGAAGATATGCTTCACCTCTGTCCTCGGCAACATCGCCAAAGATGTTTGTGCTAGAAATTGTTCCTAGACTACAAAGGAAGAAGCTAGTACAGTCTCAGAACAAAAAGTAAAAATGGAATTGGTATTTTGTAATTTTTTTATTCTAAAGTTCATTTACAAGAAGGTAACAATCAACAAACTAATACAAGCACTGGATCATGAAATAAAATGAAGGACTGAGATATAAACCATGAACATTTATAAGCACAGTATTGGTTCTGTCCACAACGCATGAACATTTACATGAATAAAAACATTAGACAAGAAATGAAGTCATAAGTTGAGTGGTCAAACATGCCATAAATAAAACCAACACATATGATAAAATGGATTATATGTATATATAAATCGATACGAGTCATCAAAAACTTACATGAGAGTCATAAGTATCAGCTTGAACATACATCCACAGTCTTCGTCTCTATAACACTTCTTGAAACAAAAATAGAACCCTACCCCAATCAACTTTCCTACTTTTATCATTTATAAACTAGAGCAGTTTCATAACTGCTTCGTAACTGTATTTTAGGTCTAAATTCGAGTTGGTTACAAAAAATAGTTTATATCTTAACTTCGAATCTTTAAAATAAATAGAATGTTAACCACTACACACATTATAACAAAACAAGATACTTAACAACTGAAAATTAGGTAGCAATCATAACCGCTTCGCTGCTTCTGATAGGATAAAAATCTCCTCCAATGCATGAGACTACTTCTTAGTTCGCTCCTGCCCCATCTCCAAACTTCTAACTTTGTTTGATAGCATTTCATTTTGCTTGCTTAAATTCTGAATTTGATGGGCTAAATCTTTAGCTTCATTCTGGATTTCCCTTTTTTTTCAATGCTTCTTTTGACATAGCTATCTGTTCTTGATAATGTGCATTAATGCCATCGAGGTCTTCTCTTAATCTCCTATTTGTCATTACCAACCTGTCATTAGTTTCATTAAGAAAAAAAATCTGTGACTTATGTTGTTGCAATTTTTTCATAATATTTTCAACTTCTGAATCCATGTGCACCTCTCCATGCAATGTTGAATTGTGGTTTGACAACCATGGAATATTCATCTTTTTGAAGATTGAATCTTCTTCCTGCCTATCCTTCATTTCTTCTTCTACAAATAAATCTCCCGAAGTCATACCTTGTTCTCTAATAGGAGTAACCTACTTTTCTAAACCTTCATGGTTTCCTTGAATCGGTCCTAATGATAATAAATGATCCTCTTGACTGTAATTTTGTTGTGGGCTCAGATTTTCTTCACTTTCATTATTTTCCTCACTTGAAGAATCTTCAATGACTGTAATCTTCTCTTTTTGCAGTTTAGGGTTTAAAATTCTCTTCATATTTAATTTGAGTTTATTGGTAGCTCTGGTCTTTGGCCTCCATTTCGATCCTTCCAACTGCATAAGAGGTTTCTTTTGTACCTTTACCTCTGGTACTTGCAAAACATTACCCTTCAAATCAGCTGCAACAGAAACTTTGATTGAGCTTTCCTGTACACATGTAGAACTTTGCTTCTGTTCTGTTAAACCAATATCTTCATCAAGATTTAAATCAGATGTCTTTTCCATTTTTTCATCTTCCAAAATGTGCTCTCGCTCATCATCCAATGCTTTTCCTCAATCTTCATCAACAGGATCTCTGAATCCTTGACCTAGACTATTTTCCCGAAGGTTATCTTGTATTAAATCTTCAAACACCTCTTTTTTAAATCTCTTAACAAAACCAAATTGTTTATTGGTCAAGCTTTTCTTTACATGATCATCCTATTCATTGGTAAACCCTGACCAGAATAGGAAGTAATCCCAGCTCCTATTTTTCTTCTGTAAAACTGTACATATGATCAATTTGATCAAGCCATGGTGAGATACTGATTGGTTTGTATGGTCGAAATGTCTCTTGACTCTATTTGATATCTTCTGGAGACATTTTAAGAGAGAAAAGGGAAAATTCATCTTGGATTGCTGATTCAAATGTTGTAAAAATCTAACGTGGTATTTAAATACTAATGCAAACCTGCCATCGCATGTAAGATAATTATGTACAATACCAATTGCTTCTTTCCATTCTGGCTTAAAATTTTCTAATTGAACCCCTTTGCCCCAATCTAGGGTTTCATTTCGTGGTAGTAAAAAATTATTAGGGTCAAAGCTAAAAGGGATTTTTTTAAACTAGTATTCTCCACCAATTTGGACACTCGTGGCCTCAGCTATTAAATATTCTGTTAACTCAAACCTGAGAGTATTTAATGTTACAATTTCATTGATGAAATTCTAGGCAAAATGATGTGAACCTTCAGGATTGAAACCAGTGATCTTCTCAAAGAAAATAAACCACCCTATTGTTCTAAATAACGTTGCACATTATGGAAATTTGATGGCCCAACTTGTGTCTGTAGGCTCGAACTTGTTAATATTTCCACTCTTTCTCAGATCTATACTGCAACTTGGCTTATTTAATTCTTTAGGAAACTTCAAATATTTTTCGACTACGTCTCTGCAACAGTTAAACTCATAACCCAAACAAAAACCGTGACAGTTCAACACCACGATTCTCTCAATGATATTCACACAACTTCATACATTTTCCACGATAGATGGAACATGGTGATGTACATGTGTCATGAAGCATTAAATAGGTGTCTGAAAAGTTCTCAGTATCCTCGACTGCAATGACCATGCTATATCATCAATCATCCACTCTTTCCAATGATTAATGATTCCTACAATGCTTTATTATAAATATACTGAATTTTGTGCTATAGGAATATGCTCATGACATATTTGACAAAGAGCTCAAAACAATGGTTAGACCTTGGATATACACCATGGAATAAATTTTAAACAACATTTTTAGATTTTAAAAGACATATAATACTAAATAAGCCATTAAAAGAAAACTTAAGAAAGAAAAGAAATAAATTAAAGCAAACTATATCCTATAAAACCGAAAACATGCATTTAAAATTATTAAAATTTAAAACAAGCTCAAAATGAAAAGTAAATAAGACATGAACCTTTGAAAAACAACACACAAAGACTAGGAATAATTTTCAGTCTTAACATGTTCCATCAAAACATAGTTCCTTAGTTGTTGAGAGACATTCCTTTCTATCCATATCTATGTAGTAATCTGAGTTGCGTAGTGATCTAACTTCCAGTTGTGAAATTGTATATGAAAGAACCGACTCTGATACCAATTGTTGAACCCCAAGAGACACTGAGAGGTGGGGGTAAATCAATATTTAACACAACTTTCATAATTTATACTGTTTATCACCCCATAGATCATACATCAATACCAAAACACTTAATAACATAGAACACACCGTGCACAAAGTGTTTATAAAGAAACTTTATATATAATATTTAATTACATGGAATGTTGGAAGACACCAATCTCCAGTAATGGTGTTAGCACCCACTAACCGACTTTGCTAACACCAATTTGACAGAAACAACAATCCCTTGTGCAAGAACCAACTTGCTCATTTACATGCTCCGACACATGAGGAAACTGATCCTCTTATGAGAACCAACTCATAATCAACAAACACCAAATTGCCGAGACAAGCACCAACTCGTCTGATAGATGAGAACACCAATTCTGCTAAGCACCAACTCAGATTTTGCATGAACCAACCTATGAGATACTTCAATCTCCTTTCCTTACCCCTTCCTTCCTCCATGGAATAAATATAAATGTAACTCTATTCAACGCTTCCTGATCTGCTCACTTGGTTCTAGTGCAAACTCCTCAATACTCATTTTCTGTGCACACTACTTAAAAAATTCTCCTGCATTCTGTTCTTGTGCAGATGCTCCTTGTACTCTGCTATATTGAGCGCTTGACCATGTGCTATGGTTTACCTAATATTTTGCGCATTCAATTTCTACAACTGTGACTTCATATATGACTTAGTTTTGTATTATCATGCGCTTATGCCAAACAACAAGTTGTTGATTTCTCTTCCACTCGAGAGTGCTCTTCACTTCTATGCACACCTTAACACATCAATCTTTTGTTTATTTATACTCATACTAGCATCCATACTTCTTTCTTTAACTCAATTGATTCTTCCCATAAGTATGGGCTTCTCTTTGTCAGCAATGCCCCTTCTTCCTCTCTTCATGTTCAAGTTTACCCAAATATTTAACTTGAACCAACTACATCTCTTATTATTTTGTCTCCTTTTAATATACACACTGATATATTTACTGACTACGCAGTATTTGCACGATATGAACTCATCTTTGTGCAACTTGGTGGGACTTGCACACATATTCCCTTTGAATATTATTTCTTATATATACTTCTTCAAACTAGCTTCTAGACTTCATGCTTCTTATTTGACATCAATGACAATTCTAAGTTCAACACATGACTTTTTTGTTTACCTACCAACAAAAGTGAATGGCTTGGAAATTTAGTTTACCTACAACAAATATGGCTGCGGACCTATGTTGATGTGTTGATGCATTGAGGACCATGTGTCCCTAAAATCCTTTAGGAGGTGATTTACAACTTCCCATAAAATGAGTTTTCAATTTATGTAAGCATTAGAAAAAACGTTTTTGTGCACACAAATATATACAAAATACAATTCAAAATTATTCAATGGTCACTTTCGAAAATTAATAAAAATTGTTAACTTTTCCTCAAATTTGAAAGGACAAACATTTTATTAAATACAATTTTGACACATTAAATAATATTAATATTTTTTTTTAGATATCATTAAAAAGATAGCATAGTTCCCAACAATTTGTTTTGTTTTTTGCATGTCTAAATTCACAAGGCATAGATAAATTTCCAAAGCTTCAATTTAATAAATAAGCAAAATATTGAAGTTTTCAGAAAAAAAATATTACCCTGAATTCATCTCCTTTTGTTTTTTGGTCCATCATCGTTTTGCAAAGAGAAAGAGAGAATTTTGGTGCTATCATTGTTTTGCAAAGAGAAAGAGAAATGGACTGATGATTTCATAGTCTTGAGAGCAGACAATTAATAAGCCAAGTTCAACTTCAAGTGCCTATTAATCCGGAGTCTTGGGAATTTGTATATGACTTAACGTGTTTGAGTAACCCATGTTTTATCAAAAAGACTTGATACGTTTATGGTATAAATCTGTAGAAAGTGTTCAAATTTATTGAATAAGTTCAATAATCTACCGTATATTCTTCTCCTTAAACACAACAAAGAACTCTCGCAGATCCAACTCCAATTATTTCTCAATGGAGGCTTCCAAGAAAGCTCGTTACATTCATTACATTCGTGAGGTTTATATGCACATAGCAGAAACACTTCCTGCTTTATCTTGGGAGGTAAGCCGGACTTCTCAAACATCTGGCGGAGCTGGAGATTATTATCCAGAGGTCCTTTCTAATAAACTGTCGCATTGGCTCAACAATTTCCGTCTCACGCCGCTGTGTTTCTGGTTTTCCCAATATGGCGGAGTTCTTGGCCACCTGAGTGACAAATATGTTCGAAACGGCGCTGAACGAAGCTCTGCAATCAATTGCTTACGTCCATTCTTCGGCTTTGTCCAATGGAGACCAAAATTGCTTGGTCGATCTGCCTGAGTTCACAGTGTTGAATTCACTGTTCCCTAATTTGCAGCAGGGTGGTTCTCCAGCTGCCATTGATTTTAAGGGAGAGGCTTCTGCGATAAGGGACGAGTTGGCATGGATAGTGGGTATTTTTTGTGAAAAATTCGATGTAAATTAACCGGTTCATCCATTAGGGTTCTTGGAATTCAAAGTAATTTAACCGGTTCATCCATTACGGTGCTTGGTGTGATGATGAAGAATAAGAATCTTAGTTGCTGGTGAATTGGACTTAAAATTTCACTTTCTTTATATACTGCCAAAGTCTCTGCATGTTTATGAAGCTTGCACCAACTTAGCAAATGCTATTTTGTTTTCGTTGTCATCTCTCCTAAATCCATTTAAATTTTATTAGCATTTATTGTTTCTTTAAAAAAAATGTAATTATTTTGTTATTACCATGGGTTCTAATACATATTAATTTATATGGTATTTAACTTTTCTTTAAAAATGTAACTATTTTGTTATTAAACAGTCAAATGGATGTAGTTTGGGTGGTTGGGAGGACTGAATGCTATCCTCCCCACCCAAGTTCTACTCTTGTAAGTTACATGATGCTCTTGTGGAGCCCTTTGTAATAAATGTTGTGAATGATGAGCTGGCCATACCTTGATTCAGTTTGAATATCAGGTATTGGGATTTTCCGTGGAGTAGCCCTCTAACAAATGGTGAACCACATTTGGAAAAAATTACCATATACTAAGGGTTCAAAAAGATATTAAAAATGTAACTATTTTGTTATTATTACCATATACTAAGGGTTCAAAGAAATATTTAATTTAAATAACATACTTGCTTTATATCTTTATTGTCTTTTTTGTTTTAAATTGAATTTAAAATATTATAACTTTTTTCCTTCAATATATTATTAAATATATTTAATTTTATAATATTTATCAGATAATATATTTCTGCTTTAATTTTATAATATTTATTAATCTAATAGGAGTTTAATTATCAACTGAGGAGTTACCTAAGTTTGGTCAATTTATTGCTTATATATTAAACATGTTGCTTGGAATCTGAATCAGTTGCTTAATGGAGGAGGTAAACATGCATTTCAATGGACATTCAAGCAGTAAAATAGCTTTGATTAGCTGAAATAAAGTTATGTAAGGCTCATGAGACTTTCCAAGTATTACACTTAAAGAATTAATGATTTGATTCAAACCAAAAAACGCATATTTATATTTAAAATCAACATATAATATTTTTATTATTAATATTTAATATTATTTATAAAAAACATAATATATTTTATTATTCATTAAAAACAAACATTACATAATATGTTTTATTATTTTTTATTTTCTGAAGAACAAACATTACATAATATATTTTTTATTTTTTATTTTATTAAAAACAAACATTACAACATACATATCAGACAGATCAGCAAACCAATCAGCACATGATTAAAGCAGACCGAACACACATACAGAGCTACTTGTCCTTTTCCACTTCTCTTCTGTATTCAGCACTGTATCTATTTATGCCATACCCATCATATTATATACATTGTTTGTATGAATATTGCTCTTGCACAATTTAGATTATTTTTCCCTTGTAGTGAATCATTAGCCATTAGTGAAAGAGATCCTTGTAATATCAATGGAGGGATTGATACCTTACGTTTACAGAGCTGTTGTTCGACACAGGAATCACCACAGCAGTAGCAGAAGTAACATATTATTATCTTCAGCTTAATCTTTGAGTCGCGGAAAATTGTTTCGGAGGGATCATGTGAAGCACTACGACAGACTACCAAAGGGTGCAGACATCTCGGGCAGTTTTGAGAATATTGTACAGTAGAACATTCAGCAGAAGCAAACGGAGCGTTATCCTTCGAGTCAATCGGTATTGCACAGGCGGGCAGTCTCATGGGGTATGTTTGCTGGACATCTCGGGCAGTTTTGAGAATATTGTACAGTAGAACATTCAGCAGAAGCAAACGGAGCGTTATCCTTCGAGTCAATCGGTATTGCACAGGCGGGCAGTCTCATGGGGTATGTTTGCTGGCGGAGATGAACAGCCTTTGGGAAAACAGGCTATACGAAAAGACCATCCAACCCAATTTCGCCACGCCAATTCCTTCCATTATCGCCCATAGATTTTCTATATTTTCTTAGTGTTACAATCATTCCTGCTGTGAAAAAGTATTTTGTGAAGTGGATTGTTGCGGGAGATCTAAGATCACATTCCCATATTCAATAAAAGTTTGTAATTCATTTTTTTTAAATATCATGTGGTTTCTTTATGTAGTTCCATGTAAATCTTTGAATTGCAGGCGTTAACTAATGAAAATGACAAGATTGTTGGAGATAAACACATACAGTTACACCTGCACATTTAGAATACATAAAATCATTTGTGCATATCCAGGTGGAATGAAATTTTGTTTAAAAAGAAAAGGAAATGAATTAAAATTCCCCTGATGAAAGGAAGCACAGGGTTCAACGTTGGAAGGAGTTCCCGCATCTCTTCTTACTTCCATCGCTCTCCAGCACAACCTCCATCAATTCTCATCCACTCCAGACGTGCGTCCCATCTCTGCACAACCTCCATCAATTCTCATCCACAACCTCCATCCCTGATGGAAGATATGAGAGAAATGATTATGTTCTCTCAGACATGGACTCCATAACCAGTAAGGGATGGTGGGAGACCAAGAAGGTTTATCTGGATGGACAAAACGTAAGGTCATAGTTGAAACGTCTTAGAAAGGAGCTTGCCATTGAGTATGCTTATTATTTCTCCAACTCACGGAAACAGAAAAGAATTGAACTATATGTATGCTAACAGCTGAAGTAATTCAAGAGAGGTCTGTAATGATGGTGCAGAGATCCGACGTTGGGATTGATGGATTAGTGATTTTTTAAGGAAAATTGTTCTGGTTAAATTTATATCTATTTCTTTCTATGATGTCAGACAATGAATGAATGTTATGGACATTTTGATATTTTGAATGTTTCTAAAAACTTTTGATATTTTGAATGTTCCGAAAAACTGTATGCGTTTTGGATTTTTTTTGCCAAATCAGGTAAAAGTTTCAAATTCAAGCTGTTTGGAATTGTAAAATAAGGATGTTTTTATTAATAGCGGACATTATATATATATATATATATATTTGTTACAAATGTTACAAGATCTCCGTCATATAAGATTACACAAACTTTACAAGATCTCCATCATACAAGATTACACAAACTTTACAAGATCTCCATCACTACATAATATAGACAAACTTTACAAGATCTTTGTCATACAAGATTAGACAAACGTTACAATATATTCCTCATATTAATAGCCGACATAATATAGACAAACTTTACAACATCGCCCTCATACTCGGCAATATTATTTTTGGCCGACATAGTATGGACAAACATTACATCCACAAAACGTTACAAGATCTCCCTCATACTAGGCTGTAGAGCGCCTCTTGGCGCAATAATGTTTATAATTTAACAAAGTTATTTTTAATTTATTATTTCTAAATAATGTTTATTTTCTTGATCCAACAAATTTATTTATAATAACTTGTTATTTTTTATAATGATGATGATGGTGGTTATTGACATGAACTTTAGTTTATCAAACCTTAAGATAAAATGAATGAATTACTTGGATTGTTGTAAATTTTTATTTATATGCTCAAAAATCTTATAAATGAGCGTTCCTAGGTCGCCATAGTTTTAAAATGTTAGAAGGTTAGGGAGGTTTGTATTGTAACAAAGATTATCAAACTATGATATAATGTGTGTGTAGATGCATTCTTTTGCATCTAAAGTTGGAGCAGTAGTGACCATTTGTCTTTCTCAAAACCAATCCAAGGGAAAGCAAAAGAGGATGAGGGAAAAGAAAGCTCAAAGGCAGGGGGCAGAAACAACTCAAAGAGAATACCAAACTTACAATGTAAGCATTGTGGGAAGAACATACATGTAGATGATCATTTTTGGGCCCCTTGGTAATCCATCAAAGAAACACCTAACCAAAAGAAAGAAGACAAGAGTAAGAGCCCAAAGGATGGTAAATCTCTTGAATCTACTCATTATATAGTTGCACATTGTAATTTTGGAATAAAGAAATTATATCTTTATAATCTTACAAAGATTGTTGGTTGCTTTATACCAACAACATTCGACATGACCTTTACAAAATATTGCTTTGAAGAAATAAATGAAAGTGGAGATGGCAAAGTGTATTTTACATACAAATCCAGCCTCAAACCAAAGGGAATTGGTTCCATAAGGCTCAAACTACCTAAATTCCCTAAATTTTTGTTGCAGAATTCTCTATCTTCCACAGTTGCAAAGAACCCTCATGTCCTTGGTGCATATTTGACACCAAGGCCATTCCATCCACATGTTTGATGGAGTCATAGAGATAAGAAATTCCTTTGACAACCATGACATCATGGATGAATATGAAGACGAAAAGTTGGTGAAGTTGAAAGTCTCATTTGCAAGAGTTCATAAGTTTTCCTACCTCTCTCAACATGAAGAAGGTAATATGCTAAAGTTTGTTATGCCATGCTAGATATGGTCATCTAAATTATGATAGTCTTCGCTCGTTGAGAAAGAATGGTGTCGTTGGTTTTCCTACCATTCCTAATAAGATGAACAAATGTGATGCATGTATACTAAGAAAACATAGTAAGTAGCCATTTCAAAAGTCAAAATTCAGAGGATGTAGAAAGTTAGAGTTGGTTAACTCTGACTTAGGTGTCCTCATGCTTATTCCTTCTGTAAATGGTAATAGATATCTCACGACCATTGTTGATGACTAAACCATAATGTGTTGGGTATACTTTCTAAAGATCAAATTTGAAGCATTTCAAACATTAATTTTTTTTGTGCATGGATAGAAAATCAAGCACAATCTCATATTGGCACACTTCGTACTGATAATGGAAAAGAACATACACTTCTAATGCTTTTGAAGACTATATTTGTCAACATGGGATTGCACATCAAACTTCAGTTCCTTACAAGCCTCAATAAAACAATGTGGTAGAACGAATGAATAGAACCATTATGAATATGGTACACTCAATGATATTTTTTCAAAAATGTAAAACTGATGTTTTAGGGTGATGAAATCTTGTGTGCAACCTTTTTTAGAAATAGAAGTACATCTCATGCTCTTGAAAGAAACACTCCACATGAAATGTGGTCGTATGGCGACATGCCATCGGTGAGGCATCTTAGGGTTTTTGGATCCACCTTAGTTATGCCTTGATACCAAAGGAGCAAAGAGACAAGCTTGGTTCTCGAAGTCGAAAATGCATTTTCTTGGGGTATAGAGACACCTCCAAGTCATAGTGTCTTTATGATGAGGTAAAACAAAAATTTGTTGTTTCTGGAGATGTCATTTTTATTGAAACTAATAAAAATGATAAGTTTATTGATAGACAACTTGATTGTCTCAAGAAATTTGCCCATCTAAAGACACATTATGAAGTTGATAATGAAATTCCACATCTTGAAGGGGGATCCCTATCTTGGATCAATCTTTGTCATTTCCTTTTGAAGCACCAACCCCCCCTCATAAAGAAGAAGTTACTTCCACTTAACGTGAACATGAGCCTCATTTGGATGATGTTACTGAGAGGATTAGAAGATTGAATCTTGAATAAATTGAAGCATCACAAGCTGATCAACCTGGACCATCACAGAAATTTCCTAAATGGTCCACAAGGACACTTGAAAGTGTCCATCCGGATGAAGTTTTTAACATGGTAATGAGAATCTCAACCAAACAATAATATGGAGGTGTTGCAAATAACTTAGGTGATGACATGGATGTCTCATTTGATTGTAAATAGAATTTATCTGCTAATTTCAACCAACTTCCATTGAAGAGGCTACTACTCATGATGAGTGGAAAGAAGCAATGCAAAATGAGTATGATGCACTCATGAAGAATGTAACCTGAAAGTTGGTTGACCCTCTAGTTGGACCCAAACCAATTGGTTGACAGTGGGTATACAAGAACAAAGACATATCAGACAGATCACTTGACAAGCATAAAGTGAGGCTTGTGGAAAACGGATATGCATAGAAGGAGGGAATTGATTATAAAGATACATTCCCCCCAACAACAAAATGGGCTACCATCAACACCTTATTGTCTTTGGCTGCACAAAATGGGTGGAAATTCCACTATATGGATGTAGAAACAAATTTCTTAATTTGAGACTTGAATGAAAATGTATTCATGTCTCAACCAAAAGGATTTGTTGTGAAAGGAAAATGACACAAGGTATGAAAGCTCATTAAGTCATTGTATTGCCTGAAACAAGCACCTCACACATGGTATGGAAAGCTAACCGAGCATCTTTTGAAGTTAAAATTAAAACACTATAATATTGATGATGCCACATTGTTTGTAAAGAAATATGGAAGATCTATTGTGTTTCTTGTGGTGTATTTAGATGACCTCTTGATGACAAGGAACATTGAAAGTTATATTGCATCCATAAGGAAATATTTTTAAAAGGGATTAGAAATGGTATATCTCGGACACCTTAACTACTACTTGGGAATTGATGTGAATCAACATCCTAAGTACGTATTCATCTCCCAGGAGAAGTATGTTGGATAATTGTTGAACATATTCTGCATGTCAAAATGCAACCATCTCTCAACTCTAATGAAAAAAAAATTATGAAGCTCACATTGCTTAAAGGAAAAGAATTTGAGGATGAGACCAAATATCGATAGCTTGTAATAAGCCTTATCTACCTTACAACCACCAGACTATATATTTCATATGTTGTTGGAATTCTTCCAAGGTTCAAGCACAAACCTTGTGAAGGACATTGACCTGCTTCTAAAAGAGTTTTAAGATACTTGAAGGGGACTTACGAATTTGGACTCAATTACTCTAAGGTGGATGAATTCAAAATTATAGGGTACTCTAATACAAACTTTGAAGGTGACATAGAGATATGAGTGTCTTCTTTTGGATACATATTGAGTTTTATATCAGTAGTTGTCTACTGGATATCACACAAACAATCTTTTTCACCAAATATGATAACAGAGACAGAATATGTCGCTACTACTGAAGCAACGAAAGAGATAGTGTGGCTGAGGAATATACTTGAAGATTCCCAAGAGAAATAAGTGAACTCTAGTACCTTATTGATCAACAACACTTCTACCATCATGTTGGCCAAGAATCATATATTCCATGATTGAACCAAGCACATCAACACAAAATATGATTTGACTTGGCATCGTGTAGAGGCCAATACAGTTCATCTACAACATTGTTCCATGAATGAGAAAATTGTAGACACCTACACCAAAACCCTTGTACAAGAAAACTTTAAAAAGTTTAGAACCATGCTTGAACTTACAAATTCCCCTTTCGATTAAGGAGGGGAATGTTGGAAACCTAATCCTACAAGATTATGATTCCAAGATGAATTTGTAATTTTGTAAATATTTAT
This sequence comes from Pseudotsuga menziesii, assembly GCA_001517045.1. Lineage (NCBI taxonomy): Eukaryota > Viridiplantae > Streptophyta > Pinopsida > Pinales > Pinaceae > Pseudotsuga > Pseudotsuga menziesii. Next base: position 5,281 of record LPNX010863202.1, on the reverse strand, counting down.
GAGAAGACTAAATGTCTTTATAGGAATCCCAATAGTTGTTGGTAGATGAAAACCAACAGTCAAATACTATGTATAAATAAATGTTTTCACATTGAATAACATGAACTTGGGAGTTATCTTTGACACTTTGTTTTTTGCATTCTCTATGAATTTTTGAAAAGCAAAATATCATACGTTAACCAAATTAAACACTAATCCTGATGTAATGACAACATGAACAATAGAAACTTATTCATATTTGAAGTGCAGTAGTATTGTCCATACAACCTACATCTGATTTCCATTACACAAACATAAAAGAACCTCATATTTTTTTCAAACACAAAATAACATTTATTGCCATAAATATTTCACCCTAATCCACCATCTAACAAGAATCTTCTTCACATCGTGTATCTTGTAGGATCACTCTACCTATTCTTTATTCAAATGAACATCAAGTTGGTATACTTTACACCACATCTCAAATTCCTTGGGTTGGAATGATGCAATGATTTTCCCTTCATCATTAAGGACAATATTCATTTATAGATTATAATGTTGGATAAACCACTCAAGAAGTTATGAACAACGGAAAATAAGAGCCCTCACAACAATATTATGTAAAAAGCATGATCATCAATGCTCCTCATGATTGTCTCATTAGGAGGAACAAACTTAGAATCTTCTTCTTCCTTCAAGCTTCTAAATATCCCTAAGATTGAAAACTAATATAATCTCTAATGGAAACATCGGTATCCTTAAAATTAAATTTGATAGATTCAATATCAAGTTCAGCAAGTTGAATAGAAAGAACCTAAATGTATGCTATAACTTTGGTATTACTATGTGACACTCATCAATTATTTTTCTCTTCTCCTTTGGAGAAGTTTTAAGGGTTCTAATAATAAGTTTCTTATGAGAAAACCCATGATTTTTTTTTGTTAACTTGAGCTTTGAAATTTCCCTTAAAATCTGTGTGATTTTTTATGACTATATTTAATGGTTTGATTAAAATCAGGCTTTGTTTCTTCACTTCTTGTAAAATTAAAGAAAAAAACAGTGTTTACTTAGTGCTCTAAAGAGTGTAAACAATTATTTGGTTGCTTGAATTACTCTTTGCATTATTTATTTCTTAATTAAACATTTATTCAATTTAATTGATTTCTAGTTCCCATGAATTTCATTTATTAAAATTTTGAATTTAAAACTTCAGTGAAAAGAAATTTAAATTTCAACAAAATGTACCTCCTAACTAAAACATAATGAGCTCCAGTATTAACTAAAACATAATAGGTTTTCTGTTGGAAATCTTTTTAATAGATTTAGTTATTGAGTTTTTCGTTCGCGTGCTCTGAAACCACCACAAGTTTCCAATTCGTCCAACGTAAAAAGATAGTAAGAATACCACAGTGTCGAGGAGATCCAAGCACCAGGAGCCGAGAAGAAAAGAGCCTGGGAACATGAGTCTGGTCCATTAAATGCCCAATGCTAGAATCGACGCGGGAGTTAATCCAACCAAGATGTCTGGTCACGTCAATCCTTGGTGTGAGGGGAGGAGTTAACGACGTGAGGCACAAGTGTCTGCATATCCATCGCCTCAGCCATCGTCATATGCAATCTCTGAGCCTCCGTCCCATACTCATTTATGGCGCCATGATCATCCCATAACACCCCTTATAGGATGGCATAGTAAGATTATGATTGTATGGAAAGTTGATTTATTCAAACTATTCTCTTACTGATATTATTTATCCCATGCTTTATTTTGTAGCATTTCCTCTTGTTAAGAAACCTCAAAAAGTTGGTTTTGATTTTTGGGGAGTGACCAACAAATGTTTGATATCTTTCCAATATACTATCTCTATTGATGTAAGTCTTATACCACCTACCTGTGTAAATGGAAAGAATTTGGGCATTAAATGCTTGAGATTTGAGCGAATTCCATTTTTATGGTAAATTGTCCTGTTTAGGAATAAGAAACCTCTTCTCCTTAACTATCTTGCTTCTGGACCAAGCCTCACATGGCATCATGCTTAGAAAAATAGCTCTTAGAGGAAATCGGAGCCGAGCAACTTGTTGTATTATGTCAAGAAACAAAGTGAATGACTAGTTCACTCGTTGGGCTTATGTCCCTCTGCTTAATATCTAGTTGAAAATAAACCAACCAACTGGTGTTCCTATATTTTTCTAGTCTATAGGTAAAAGGAAACCAACCAACAAAGCTAGGGAAGCAGAAGAAGAAAATGAGAATGAGTGTGAGACATAGGAGAGTTTGTAATGATAATTGGTACTTCATCAATATTGTGCCACTCCCTCGTATGGCATTTGACATACTATTTGGTTGTGCATTGGCAATGAAGTGTGTCACGGGCGATAATGCTTGGACATGGTAGGGAGAGTTTGTTCCACCAACAGAATAATCAAAGGTAGCATGGAGAGCTGCTAACCACCACGTCACCTGCTATGTGTATATAAAGAATGCTAAAATGTCGCAGATTCATTGTGCAATGAGCGAATGTGTGCATGTATTCAACATGTGTACACTTAGAATGACTCGTCGCTACTGTTGAAAGCCCTGGTGGTGGTTGACATACTATTTTGATGCACGTTGGCATTGAAGTGTGTCGTGGATGGCCATGCTTGACCATGGCAGGGTAGAATCTTAAAATGTAGCATGGAGAGTTTTTATCCACCATGTTTCATGTTTTTTTGTATATAAAGAATGCTAAAATCCAACACACTCTCCATGCAACCAACAGATGGGCACATACATTCAACACTTCCACAATTATTTTATTCTCTCTATAATGTTATTCAAGTCAAAATTTGTATGCATCACACTATAGTATGGTCTTTTTTGGAAAGTTTCAAACCCTCTTTACAATTCTCCCATGTCTTGCACTCTCACATTTGTAGAGTTTGAAAACACTATGGTGTGTCTGCAAATGAAACCAAACTAATGGGCTATGTATTCCTACAGTCAACTCATTGACTACATCATGATGAATGTTGCATTTTACCAATGATTGGTGGCTTGACATTGTCACACTCCCTTAGTAGTGTATGCCAATTAGAGGAAATTTGGGGTCTAAAATGGGCCTTATAAGAAAACGTGCCAAAATAAGTTTTTGTGAGTTGGAATTCAACAACCAATAGAATTTCAATAAAATAAGTCAACCATAATGGTTGAATTGACATATTTGTCATTAAAAAAACTACTTTTTTGTTCGTATTTTCGACATATCTCATTGTGTTTTTACTCAAATTTTGATCGGGAGAGCTCATTGGATGCGGAATTTGATTCCGCATCCAACGAGTACCCACACTGCATAGTTTTGATGGACCCCGCTACCCCAAAAACAAGAAATACCTGAAAAAACGTGATGATGACATCATCATCACATTTTTTTCAGGTATTTCTTGTTTTTGGGATAGCGGGGTCCATCAAAAGTCTGCAGTGTGGGTACTCGTTGGATGCGAAATCAAATTCCGCATCCAACGAGCTCTCCCGATCGAAATTTGAGTAAAAACACAGGGAGATATGTCGAAAATACGAACACAAAAAGTAGTTTTTTTCTTTCTTCCTCCAAAATTAATCAATATTATTTTATTATTTTAACTATTATTTTATTATTTTAACTATTATTTTATTATTTTCCTTAGGAGGCCCATTTTAGACCCCAAAATTCCTCTAATCCAGGTTCAATTTAACTTTGATTGGGTTGTTGGTATGAAAGATGTGGTTTAAGTGTTGTGTAATTGTTTAATTTGCTAGCTAATTAGACCCATATTCCCATATTATCGAGATTGAAGTAATAATGTTTCCTTTCTATATGGTCCTTTTTTATAACCTTTTGTTATTACGTGACCTTTTGTTATAGGTTCACTCATGTAACATTGAGAAATTAATGTTATGATAACCATAATTTAAACAAGAAGTGATCCACGATTGGATTAGGACCTGAACTAATTAACTAACACTGCATCAAAATAATTGATTGACTAAAAATGCAATGGAATTGGCAACAATTAAATTGGGATCATCATAACAAAAGTGATTGAAAATTCAAGGATATCTCCAAGGGTTATTTGAATAAGGTAAATCATCTAAGTATGGGCAATTGGGATCATCATAACAAAAGTGATTAAAAATCTAAGGATATTTCTAAAGGTTATTTGAATAAGGTAAATCATCTAAGTATTGGCAACAATTAAATTGGTATAATCATAACAAAAGTGATTGAAAATCCAAGGATATCTCCCAAGATTATTTGAATAAAGTAAATCATCTACATAAAACATGTTACCAATAAATACATATACATTAATATATATATATATACATCATAACAAAAATGATTGAAAATCCAAGGATATCTCCCAAGGTTATTTGAATAAGGTAAATCATCTACGTAAGACATGTTACCAATAAATACATATACATTAATATATACAAATATAATATATCGTTGTACATTAATGTAAATGAAACCATTGCAGAATAAATGTTCAAATATTGTTCATGTATATATTTCCAAAAAAGAGAGAGGTATTAAGTTCATGTATTTTAAATATATTTCCAATTTATTTTTTTAACAAATGGTATTTATTTTAATATTGAGGTAGGCAACATTTATTGTTTTATTGTTTTCTTCAAATTCCTTATTAATTTTATAGATGGTTTTGACATCATTTTTAAGACTTAATTTGTAATGTGGTTTTTGTTCACAATGTCATTTGTGTAAATTAAGTCGTTCTCTTTACCTTAAGAAAATGAAAATTGATACACCTCATGTTTCATGATTGTGTCAACTTTCAATACTTTATATTTTTCTAATTATATGTTAATTCTTTTTATTCAGTGCGACTTCAGAAAATGTGAAGGTATTGGCATGTCCAAGCTATTCCAGCTATTAAGCTAGGTCTATTTACCATGGGCCATCTTGGATAAATGCTTTAGTTTGTCTTAATATTTTTATAAGTTAAACATAATCTTTTCGATATAGATATTTTTCATATTTTTTCTAAATTGAAAGATTTTGAGGTAAAAAATGAACCTCCTAAAACATATAATAAAATATTAGGGTGAATCCATGGACCTGGGTAACACTTTTTGGCAACCACATTTTGCCAAAATCAAAAAAACGTACCTCGGTCGAGGGCTTGTTAAGCCCTCGACCGAGGTTTTTTGAAGCTCTCGACCGAGGTATTGACCTCGGTCGAGGTACCTTCTCAAAAAAAATTATAAATAGGGGCCGCGCGGGCCCCAAACGTCATTTTCAATCACTCGACCGAGGGA
>LPNX010863186.1:0-23985 GCA_001517045.1 Pseudotsuga menziesii | reverse complement strand
CATTCCACAGTGATGAAGAAATTCTTGAGGCTCTCACCGCCCCAGATTATCCCTGGGATGACATGCATCATCGTTCATACTTTCTCCCAGATGAACCATCTTTTAGCACTGCTCCTCAATTTGCAGTGGAATCCAAAGACTTCCTTCCCCCGAAGGTCGACTGGTTCAAGGACCCCATTCCTGCTCCTGACGCCTTCGAAGAGGGTAACATGGCCAACATCTCACCTGTTATCCAAATCGATCTTGCTGCCCCCGGGGGCACCCCCGAACTCATCGCCTTAGGAGCATCTTGCACTGAGCAGGAGATTGACGAATACAAAGCACTCTTCAAAGAATTCCGTGATGTCTTTGCCTGGTCCTATACCGAAATGCCTGGCCTTGACCCTGCCATTATAGAACACCACATCGACACATGGCCCGATATAACCCCCGTTCGTCAGAAACAACGTCCCATACACCCCTCCAAACTCCCAGCTGTCAAAGCAGAGATCAAGAAACTTCGCACAGCAGGATTCATTTATCCTATTGCTTATACCACATGGGTTTCAAACCCTGTTCCTGTCAACAAGAAACAAGGCACCCTTAGAGTATGCACTGACTTCCGAGATCTAAACCGCGCCTGTCCCAAAGACAATTTCCCTACGCCATTCATTGACCAGATCATCGATGCGTGCGTGGGGCATGAAGTCCTCTCAATCATGGACGGTTTTTCCGGATATAATCAGATACAAATCCGCAAGGAAGACCAATACAAAACCGCTTTTACTACCCCATGGGGCACTTTTTCCTATCGTGTTATGCCTTTCGGCCTCAAAAATGCTGGCGCAACATTCCAGTGGGCCATGACCTATTGTTTTCATGATTTGGTCCAAATCCTGCTCGTATACCTAGATGACCTTACCGCTCATTCCCGAAAACGATCAGACCACCTGAACGACCTTCGGCAAGTTTTTCTGCGTTGTCGCAAATATCAGATCTGCTTGAATCCACACAAGTGTGTTTTTTGCGTTCCGGCAGGCTGATTGTTGGGGTTCATTGTATCCCACAAAGGAATTACTGTTGATCCACTGAAAGTCCAAGCCATCTTAGACCTTCCCTCTCCCCAAACGCTCAGGAAGCTCCAAAGTCTGCAAGGGCGATCTAATTTCCTGCGACGCTTCGTTCCCAATTACGCCACAACCGTTCATGGTTTCTTACGCCTACTTCATACCCAAGTACCCTTTGTCTGGGACGACCAAGCAGAAGCTGCATTTAGTGCCCTCAAGAAATCTCTCACACAAGCCCCCTTGATCTCCCCTCCGGATTTCTCTCAAGATTTCATCCTCTACATCTCGGCATTCGAGTATGCTGTGTCAAGAGTCTTGGTCCAAGAAGACGCCTCACGACAAGAACATGTCATTTACTACGTTAGCCAGACCTTGTCCAGCCCACCCCTACGTTATCCACATGAGGAGAGACTAGCCCTAGCAGTGGTCTTTTCCGTCCAAAAGTTGCGACACTACATTTTACTTAGTCATACCACAGTCGTCGCCGACTCTATCCCCATGGTCTATCTCTTAAACCGCCGGCTCCTGCAAGGTCGTGTGGCCAAATGGGTTATTATCCTCCAAGAATATGACCTTACTTTTCGAACACCCAAGAGCACCAAAGCCCTTGCGCTTGCCCAGCTCATGACGGATCTCCCTTCCTTTATCCCAGCCCCACCTATCTCCGAAGAGTTACCCGATAATGACTTATTTACCATCTCGTCCGATGACCCGTGGTACGGCGATATCTTGTTATATCTGCACACGCAGAAGTTTCAACCCACAGTCACTCGGAACGGCGTCGTCGTATCCGTCACCATGCCTCTCGCTACCTCCTCATTGGAGATGTCCTTTACCAGCGAGGAATCGACACAATCCTTCGTCGTTGCCTTACACATGAGGAAGCTGAACAAGTCCTTAATGATTGTCATAGCGGTGCCTGCGGCGGCCATTTCTCAGGGATGGCCACTGCCCAAAAAGTCGTCCGCGCCGGATATTTCTGGCCCACACTCTTCACCGACTGCATCAATGCGGTCAAGCATTGCCATAACTGCCAACTTTTCGCCCCCAAAGCTCGGACACCACCTGCTCCATTACACCCAGTAGTCACTGTTGGTCCCTTTTGTAAGTGGGCCATCGACTTCATGGAATGTAGACCCACATCAGCGAACGGCCATAAGTACATCATTGTCGCCGTCGATTATTTCACCAAATGGGCGGAAGCCATGCCCACCTTCAATTGTAAGGCTGATACTGCTGCCCGTTTCTTCTTCAACCATGTCATCACTAGATTCGGAGTCCCTAAACAATTGGTATCTGACCATGGATGACATTTTGAAGATTGTGTGTGGCGCGAGTTATCCAACCTCCTCAAGTTCGAACACCAATTTTCCTCGGCTTACTACCCCCAAGGGAATGGCCAAGTAGAAGCAGTTAACAAAATCCTGAAAACCATACTCCAACGCACCGTCGACCGGCATAAGTCAAATTGGCACCATATGCTATTTCCTGCCTTATGGGCTTACCATACATCCACCAAGACTGCCACTGGTTTTACCCCATTTCATTTAGTTCACGGTGTAGAGTCTGTCCTCCCCATTGAATGTCAGATACCTGCCTTACACATCGTTGTTGAGCTTCTCCCCGATACCTCCCCCGTTGAGCAATGTCTGATCTCCCTCGAACAAGCCGATGAAGATCGTCGTGCTACTCTCCAGAATATCGAAGCTGCCAAAACACGCTCCAAATCCCATTATGACAAACATGTTCACCCTCGAACTTTCCACGAAGGGGACCTCGTCCTCGCCTATGACCAAGCCAACGACAAAAAAGGTAAAGGAAAATTCGAGTCCATGTGGCAAGGCCCTTATATTGTGCAAACTTGCCTCGGCAAGGGGGCATACATTTTAGCAGACTCTGAAGGATGACCCTTCTCCAACCCCCGGAATGGGTTGTATCTTAAACGTTTCTACCCATAACCGAAACCGCGACCTCATTGGTCTGCATTTGCACAGTTTGCTCTTTTTTTGTTTTTCACCGTTTTTGACCACAATCTCACTTTCATCGCATTTTTGCATGCCCACAGATCGACCCTCTTCCACCTTGTTACATCGGCTTCGCTGATGGTGCCAGCCGCTGGTCTCCCAACCTAGCTTCTGCAGCATGGGTCTTATACTCCCCTTCCAACGAACGCATCCACCTTGACGGAATATGTATCGGCACTGCTACCAATAACCAGGCGGAGTATGATGCTGTGACCGGTCTCCTAACTGCTGCCCTCCAGATGGGCATACGTCACCTTCATGTGTTCTTGGACTCCCAGCTACTTGTCTCCCAGCTCAACAACTGCTACCAGGTGCGTGACCCCTGCCTATTTAGAAAATTCCTGCGTACAAAACAACTTAGCTGATAGTTTGAATCCATCACATTCACACATGTCCCAAGAACTTACAATAGTGTCGCAGATCAAATGGCGAACAATGTCCTAGACTGGCATATCAATCACACTATGTAACACCTCCATCATGCATCATTACCCCATAATATATCATCCAAATATACAAAAAACCAAAACAGACTGCATAGCATCAACATTTGCATACATAAAACATAAACCATAAAATGACATTCGCATCCATAGGGGCACCCATGTGCCTAGTCACACATACATCATATCATTTCACATCAAAGCAAAGGGGCATCCACGTGCCCAACAGCCTAGACTACTTGCATCCACGTGCAGTATACATATAGAACACATCATAAAGCGCATCCATGTGCGTACAAATGAGACAATATCACCAAAAAATGTGCATCCACGTGCATATATATATATATATATATATAACAATCTACATGTTACAGGGCGATACATGTCTTGAGTACCCCCGTACTCAGCTATACAAAAAATATATATACATCCATCCAGCCTCATATACTACAAGCCGTAGCTACAAAAAATCAGGGAGAGTCCCCTGCTCTCCCTAGTGGGAATCATTCCCTGGATCACTATCCGTGTCAGCAGCCTCTGACCCCTCCCCCTGCTCCTCCTCCGACGAGTACTCACCTCGCCTGAGCCTCGGTGCCCATGCCCGTGCCCTCTCCGCCAAGAGAGCCACCCGGATCGCTATCCCTCTGAAATCCCGAGGCGCCTGCCTACAATCCCGAATCACATCTTGAGGAAGGTCCTCCCACCCCGCATCACTCACTCCCGTCAACAGCCGGCCTAGTAACACCCGTATAGACTCCAGTGCCCCATCCGCGTCTCGCCGATGCACCTCCCCTCTCCCAAGTAGCGCTGGCATGGCCACAACCCCTCTACGGGGCACATGATCTCGCGGCGGCCTCGGACCCACATCTGCAAACCGACCATTTATCAGTAACTACATATCAAACATATATCATACATAACATAAAAACTGGACAAAACAATTAAAATCATACATACCGTCTGGACCCCACGCCTGTCCAGGTGGCCGTGGCGCATCTGGATCCCCTGTGTAGTCCATGCCTCTGTAAGGATAGTCCTCTAACGCCAGTGGCAGCTGGAGCCACTGCATATACAGCTCCCGAGTGAAATACCGCCCCACGTCCCCGCCGCCCCGACGACGCATCATCTCTCCCCACCGGATCATCCAGGGCTCCCTCAGGCCTCCCTCTCTAACCGGCACCCGCGGCCGCAGGGTAGGGACCCTCTCCATGAAGAATGCCACTAGAAACGAACCGAAACAGAATCCCTTGCCAGCTTCCTTCGCTGCGGTCAGCTGTCGCTGAACGCAGGTCAGGAACATCTGGCCCCACGCATAGTACGTCCCAGCCAGCACTCGCTCTATAATCTGCATCTGACCCCCAGACACCTTCTCAGGTGCCTGGGATCCCAAAATCCGTACGACACAATCTGCCATCGCCTGTACAGCTGGATCCCGTAAATCCTGAATCCGGAGTGCATTCCTATGCACCCTCGCATCTGCCCTGCAAAAGCGCGCTGCCAGGTCATCTATATCGAGATCCGCGGAGACCCGCGGCTGTGTATCTGTTACCCGCCCCAGGAAGGGTAACCCCATCATGAAATAAACATCGACCAGGGTGAGGTCCACCCTCTCTCCCTGCACCCGAAACGCCTGTGTCTCGGGCTCCCAGAAATCAATCAAGCGGTTCAGCAGTAAACCTGCTGACCGTATCATTGGAATCTCCGCGAACTTCAGTAGTCCGAAGAGCGCCAACATAGACTGCACCCGATGGTCCTCTCGAATGGCAGTCACTAGATCCTCTGGCATCTCCCTCTCCCGCCATATCACCCGTGGCATCCTGCAAATCAAACAAAGAAGTCTCATTAGGCTCATGTCCAAAAGACAAACCTACCCACCCATCCCCACCCCAGGACAGTCGCGGCCCAGACCGCGGCTGTCAAGCCCCACACTCGCGGTCCAGACCGCGGCTGTCAAGCCCAACAGTCACGGTCCAGACCGCGGCTGTCAAGCCCAACAGTCGTGGTCCCGACCGCGGCTGTCAAGCCCAACAGTTGCGGTCCCGACCGCGGCTGTCAAGCCCAACAGTCGCGGTCCAGACCGCGGCTGTCAAGCCCAACAGTCGCGGTCTAGACCGCGGCTTTCAAGCTCGACAGTCGCGACCTCTGACCACAGCTGTCCAAGTAAAACCCACGGTCGGAGCCCGCGATTTCGACCGCTGAACCCACGGTCCACACCTATAGGCCTTACAACAGCCCCCCATGGGCCCCACCCACCCCCCAACCCAAAAATCAAAACAAGTGTCGGTTTAACGGAATACCTGGCTCTCCCGAATCTCGAATCCGCCGGTCAGATCGTCCACAAATCACCCGTAAGCTCTAGTTCACTCCGATCGCAAATCAATCTCGAATAGTACAAATGACATGTCATGTTGGGCCCACTTACTATTTATAGTTCGTTGACCTTTTCTTGTTTCGGTTTTTCTGTACCCATACGGAGTCCATTTTTCGAACCGTTTCCACCATTGGAACCAGCACGACGAGACCATCATAATGGTCACTTCGTTGCAGCTTTTTGACTACATTATTTTTTGCCCATTTTTTAGACACCAATAGTTGCCTCGGTTTGCGTGCCACTCAGGCCGCTCTCCGTTTCTAACAGTTGTTATATCACCGGATTCATTTTTCCGAGCTTGTGATGATGCTTGAGATCATTTCTCGTTTTCACTTGGTACAATGACAACAGTGCGCCCCTACACTTTGCCACCTTGATTAGCGCGCCACATCGGCCGCCGTCTGATTGTTCTACACTTTTTACATGAGCCATTCACTCCTGTCATACTGCAAAGGTTTCGTTATTTTGCCACCATTCATCCACCCTGCAAGGAAACCCACCAGTGTTCCCCCCTCACCATCAGTTTTGATCATCATAAATGTCCCTTAATTGAACACTTCCTCCTTGCCTGACCATTCCAAATACAGAGTCTTCTTATTTGCTTTCAGACTCCCTAAAATTGAAAGCAACCATGAGCACGAACTGTCATGGGCTCGCATAATCCACATGACAGTACCATTCCATTCCTACAGAGTCTTCTTATTTGCTTTCAGACTCCTTAAAATTGAAAGCAACCACGAGCATGAACTGTCATGGGCTCGCAAAATCCACATGACAGTACCATTCCAACTACAAAGTCTTCTTATTTGCTTTCAGACTCCCTAAAATTGAAAGCAACCACGAGCATAAACTATCATGGGCTCGTAAAATCCACATGACAGTACCATTCCATTAATACAGAGTCCTCTTATTTGCTTTCAGACTCCGTAAATATGAAAGCAACCATGAGCATGTACTGTCCTGGGCTCGTAAAATCCACACGACAGTACCATTCAATTACTTCAGAGTTTTCTTATTTGCTTTCAGACTCCTTAAAATTGAAAGCAACCACGAGCATGAACTGTCACGGGCTCATAAAATCCACATGACAGTACCACTTTATATCCACACTTCTTCTAGTTCACTAACCCATGAAGAAGTCCCCCCGCGCCTCTTGGCGCTATGATCAATCCTCTCGGCAGCACCTCCAATCAGGTTGCCTTTGTTCAGAGTATTCTGCAGTCTCCTACCATGTTACCACAGCTTGAGTCTCCCTCAGCCCAGTGAACTTCCCAGATCACATACAGCTTTGATACCTTTACCACCAATCAGTTTCATGTGCTGCCCGATCATCCCCGCCATCATACTCTGAACAAAGGAAGTTTGAGTCCACCCACTCTACTTGCTCAGTTATTTACCCCAGTTTCCCAACCCTGCCATCAGTACTACCACATTTTCAGTTTTTTCACCTCGCGCTCCTGTCAAGGAAACATCATTGCCTTGATAGTTGCAGGTCTCCCTCTGTCGACGACAACTCCTCCATTCCAGAGGATAGACCTAGAGGTCCCTGCGTCTTGGACTCATCACCATCTGTGGTGAGTGCCTACGGACCATCTTGGGAGGAGTCATCATTGCCTCTTCGAATAGTTGTTTCTCACATGCTCGACTTCAGCACCCTAATCGCATCGTTGAGAATCGCGCAGGGTTTATATCACTTCCGTTGTTTGTCGAAGACCCCGGATTTCCCCCGACTCTAGCACATTAGTGAGTCACTTCGGAACGCCCAGTTATATGTTCCCATGGATGTCCGGGCTGCGTTGGCGATTGTATTCGGAAGCCATCCAGTTCCATGCTTCCTCGAGTACCCAGTTCAGTTCCAGCTCAGTGTACCATTGCACGTATGACCGTTGTCACTTTGATCCCGCAGCTCATCAGTTCCTTCGGAACCACATTCAGTAGCACTGCTGTCATTCCAGTGCATCAGTTGTTCAGCTCAGACATAGTCAGCCCAGCAGTATGTTCCAGATTTGTGTCCCCTCTGGACTCTCATCATATACACAGTTATTTTTATGTATCTTGATACGAGCATGGGAATGCCCGCCTCGTCCGTATATTGAGATTTTTCCTCATTCAGTATTTGAGGACCATTTATATTGCTATGTTATATTCTGATACGAGCATGGGAATGCCCACCTCGTCCATATTATCAGATGATCCCTCATCCATTATTGAGGTTATGTACTTTTCAGTCCTTGCAGGTGGTTCGAGATCGGTGTCCCGGACTTCAGTTGCTTCCTTCTCTTCTTCACATCCCAAGAAAAAACCAAATATGACTCATGATGTCCATCGGCCATACGATGAGCTCCTGCCCTCACACATCAGGGGGCAATCTGTTAACACCCAAAAATGGTTAACTACCTCATCTACCCCATTACATGGCTCATCTGTCCACTTTCCTACCATATCTCCATCAAAAACCCATAAAACCATCTAAAAGGTCACCGAAAAGCTTAAAATGCCTCCAAAAGGCTATAAAATCCCTTTTTCCTCCAAAAATATCCAAAAAGGAATAAAAAATATAAAATAATGAGGAAAAAAGAAGAAATCCTAAATAGCTGAAACCCTAAATAGCTAAAACCCTAAAAAGCTGACCTAAACTACATGGTTTTATAAATAAGTGATGGAGACCCATTATTCAATATCCATTATCATAAGCATCCTACCTCTGCCGAAATTATTCTTGAAACCCTAGCTTACCATTAAGCTATTTTCACCATTGAGAACTCTTTTTGGCCCATTTCCACCACCGGAGAAAGGGAAGAGGCAGCTTGGAGCTCGAAGCCACCGACATCGGACCAGCACAACGGACTCTATCAACCTCCTCATTGGAGGTAACATCAATAAAAATCATTATTTATTATTTATTGTTTTTGCTTCATGTTATTTACTTTCTACTGTTTTTGCTTCATGAATGTCTAGATTAGCTTTTATTTCCGTTTAACATTATTTAATTCATATATCATTGAACTGCTACTAAGGAATCCATATTCCTTAGTAGGTGATCATTCGCACAAGCTAGGGTGAAAACCCTAGCAACAAGGGTTACTAACGGCTACTAATCATTGTTGGCTTGTGTGAGATTGTGTCAGGAGGGACACATGGTAAGTGGGTATTCATGTTATGATAGTAGGCATAAAATTGTAATGGGCATAGTAGTGCTGCTTACAAGAAACCCACAATTGAGCAAGTCAATTTATGTAGTAGATAGAATCGCAAATTCTTATTGAATTTGATTGCTAAATGTCATTGCTTGGTTATGGAACGATCAATTGGATTGTAGTATCAGGTGATGATTAACTGTTTGGCTATTTGATGAATGTGTCAGGGGTACACACTGCAGGAAGATCATGTGTGATGAACTGCAAGAGCCAAGCTTCATGGGAAGGTTTTCCCTTATCTTGGAAATGGGGTTCGGGTGAAACTCCATTAGACATTTTGAAAATGTCTCATCTGCACTGCATGTTTGGTGATAACATGAGTGAGATGGTTTGGATTATGTCAGTGAGACAGGTGTGAATATGAAATGTAAATAGGAAACAGGGATGGGGCCTTGGTTTGCTTAAACCTGGTGATTGGAAACCACACAGACAGAGCTAGAGGGCTGGCTTTCTTCTCCACAACCCCGGGATAGCACTAGAAGGGAATGCAGGGCCTGAGGGACTATGTAGCAGAGAAGGGACTGATTCCTTGTGCTGGGTGTGTGTGTGGGTGTTATAGAAGTCATGCTAGTTCTGGTGTAGGTGTTCCTAGCTCTATAGCGAGCTCACCAGCTTAGCATTCAGTTTTTCCCAGTTCCTTGATGGTGCCTAACAGATCTAAAGGCATAATGCGACGGAAAATGGATAAGTGTTCTGTAACCCTTGCTATGAATATGCATGTTTAATTATTAAAAATTCCATATACAGAACATGTTTTGATTTATTTCCATGATGACTGAATGCTTGAGTATGCATAAGGGCCTACATGGCACACACCGGAAGAGAGTGCACACTTTTCCGATGTCGAGTCATGAAAGGGTTTTCAATATTGATTACACTCTGGGGAGTGGACGCACTCCTGGTGTCTCAATAGTTGATAGTGAATGATATGAAATGTGATTACAGTTTTAGAGCAATGATGCTGATGAGTTTAATTGTATTGCTTGTGTTGCTTGTGTTGACAGGCTAAAGGTAAAGGTAAATGGTTGATATAAGTGCATGTTGATATAAGTGTATGTTGGTATAAGTGCATGTTGATATAAGTGTATGTGTCATTGTTGACATAAGTGTATGATGGGCTGTGATATGCCTAAGGATCCATAGTAGATCCTAGACCTGGAAATGGTCATGATAAAGTTCCAAGCCCAGTTGACATGGTTATGTACTGGCTGGACATTAATTATTTGATGTTGAGGAGAAGCCGGCGTGATGACCTAACATCTGAGTCCATAGGCGATCCCAAGGCTTGCAAAGCGAAGCAGGATCCTGTGGACGAACGAGGAAACGTACCATACAGATAAGTATTGGATTATCTTGCTTATGAATATACATGTGTATATGATTTGGTTATGATGTTTTAAACTCTTGCTTTAGAGATAAAACTGATGAGAGTAAACTAAACATGTGAATCTATTCAATGTTTGAATATAGGTGTCGCTGGAAGCGAGGACTATGAGAGCATCCTAGAGATGCATGGGGACATGTGACTGTCCTGGAAAGCTTGGGTTGAGCGGTAATGAAAAAGGTGCTAGTAAGACGAGGGAGTCCTAGCAACTGAGACAAACCATGTGGAGAGACTCCATGGTTTAGAGGTCTGGAATAGACCAAAGACACTAAGTGTCATGACCAAGAGAGATTGGTCCAGCATTCACGGTAAAGTGAAAGAGGCTAAGAGCATGAAAAGCCACATCGATGGTGTGGGTTCCAAGATGGAACAAACCAAAGAGGGGAAAAACTCTTACTGCTCTCTCTTGCCTTTTGATTATATATGTTTATGCATTGTGAAAACAAAGGATTGTTTAATGCATGTATGATTGAAATGAAATGTGTGTATTTGCTTAAAGTAAATTTTGAATGTTGGAATAGTTAATTCCCTGCCCAGGAATGGACATGAAGGAGCTCATGTGCCTATTGGGGAAAGGCATGAAAAATATGAAAGTTTCCTTAATGGAACTTGGACTGTCATGCCAATGGGGTAATTAACTAACTAATTTTGATGCTTACATTATGCTTGGTCTGATAGAATTTCAATGGTGCATTTCACAGGTGAGAAAAGTGAAACCAGGTGGTGCACATTGATTATGGCAGTAGATCAAAAGTTGTTGGACTTAGCTGGAAGTCTCCTTCAAGTGATTGCCAAGACCCAAGAGAATCTTGAGGAGATGCTCAAGATACAGAAAAGGCAGAGTAAAATGAACCACCAGATTTTGCAAGACTCTATTGGTTTGCAAAAGGAGGTGAAAAGCCTTTTGGGAGCAATCGGCAAAGGAGAGGAAGGTGGATCAGCATTGCGACAATCGTCCAAGCTACCCGATAAGAAACGGTCCAGGCATGAAGACTCAAAGGAAATTGAGCAGGTAATGATGAAGCAGCCAGTGAGATGATGGAGATGCAGAGGACATCATTTACGCCGGGACTGTCCAATGAGGGAACATGATGAAGGCAGTAGCCGCAGAGTTCCTAAACTTCGGGATCAGCAAGAAGCTGAGAACCAGCAGGAAAAGTCCATGGAAGCCGAGAGGCTTGGTCGTGAACGTTCAAAGTAGATGATTGAACATGGAACAGATCTGCAATTTTGTAATTTTGATGTGCAGTTGTATATGTATTGTATATATGTAATGGAACACCGAGGACGGTGTTATTCCAAGGGGGAGGGGAATGTAATGTCCCCGGTTTTGACCCCGTTCGCATGATGTATATATTGTAATTAATCATGGTGAGGAGCTCAAGGCAAAATCCCCACCATCGATTTGGTTGTGTATGTTTCGGCAATGGGGATAATTGCCGAAGGTATGTCGTGCTATCCGACACATTTTAATATGGCATCATGTAAACACGCACATCAAATAAAACTAAAACCACAACTAGCTACGGTAGCGCAACATTGAATGAAAAGGGCATGGTTCCAAAGGATAAGGGGTGGGGGATGTCAAACCTTGGTTATGGGGAAAAACCCATGTTTCACCACCTTTGTTGTTTGTCACCTTTTGCCTCATCCAACCTTGTCAACCTCTTTAATGCTCAGCTGGTGGTTGAGGAGTTATGGCTGAGTGGCTGAGGGCATTTATTGCTGAAGGGGTGGTGGTTGTGGTAGGCTGTCAGCCTTACCCACTTGCCCACTCCACCCACGTCTGCCCATTCTTCTCCCTCACGCACTCTTCCCTGGTCGGTTCACTCTCACCACGATTTTGGTCTGTTGGCTCCTCACGCACAGGCCCTGGGCGATTTTGGTCTCACGCAGGCATTTTCTTCCTCTCCACGAGTTGCTAAACGCTCAGGCACTTGCAATTCGTGTCCTCCTGACTGCTGTGCATTCTCACGCAGAGAATTTCCCTCATGTTTCTCATTTTCGCGCACAGGAATTTCCTGGGTTTTACCCATGTCATTTTCCTCTATGGATTGGTGAATGGAGTGGCTGAATCATTTCCCCATGGGTCGAATTGTGGGTTCTACGTTGATTATTACCCACGCCCAGGCTGGGAGTATGTAAATTTGTTTCCAGCGTGGTCTATGTGAGTCTTGCTGTGGCTCAATTTCCTTGGACGAACTGTTGATTTCACTCACGATTTGGGTCACTGTGGATTTCCAATATGACGGCTGAGTTTCCCTGTTTTGGACTGTGCATAGTTGCCATCGTTTTCATGGTGAAATTGGGTTGTTGTTATTACCCTGGTTTGGGTGTTGTTGCTGAGTTGTTTTGGCCACGATAGGGCCAAGAACAACTCCGTATTGCCCTGTTTAAGCTGTGACAGCTAAGTAATTGCCTGAGTGCAATGGTTAGTCTTTGGACTGTGCTGGCTTGGCTTGTCTGTTGAAAGTCTGTGAAACCCAGCTATGTTGGTTTGTTGTTTATGTCCCCTTGGCTATGTATAAGCCTGCAATTGACCCTTATTCCGGAGGAATCATGCCCAACTCGGGGGTGGCAGCGTTGCTGAGAGATTGATGAGCAAGCTGGCCTATGGTTGGGTGGAACGTTGCAGCGACGTAGCTGGTTGTGGGTGAATTCTTCATTGAAAGATAAGTACTGCTGTATACTGCATCTCTGTAATTTATATTGATTGTAAATGCTGGAATGTCTATGTTTGCTTCTGCTGATTGTTTGAAGGACTGTGCATCCTTGTATGATGAATTATGCATCTGTGTATGCTTGTAAGTTTTAATTTCAGCATTTGATTTCTGTTTTATGTTCATGGGCTATTTGCCCGGTTGAATGGTTGATGTTCGTTGCGTTCTCTTCGCCGGCTGAGGGACGAGGACGTGACAGGAAGGAGATGAATGGAAAATGGCCTTCAAAACTAATGATGGATTGTATGAGTGGTTATTCATGCCTTTTGGTTTGACTAATGCACCCAGTACATTCATGAGGGTCATTAATGAAGTTCTTAAGGAGTTCAAAGGGAATTTTGTCATTGTATATCTTAATGATTGTAGTGCTCTGCCTAACGGGTAGAGCACTGTGTCCAATTCTCTGTAATGTTCTCTATCAAAACATTTTAGATTCTATTACAGATTTATATCCAGGTCTGTTCTCTAAATTTTATAGACATATGTAAGTACAAGTATGAACTGTAAACATATTCAAGTAAAAATTTCAAGCTGTACATGTTGATAACTTCATGAATTTTTCATAAATTAGACCATAATAGCATGCATGAGTTTAGTATCTACATACCTAAAAGTTAAATACCTGGAAACAATGATTGTTGTAGATCCAACAATTTGCTGTAAACCTTGTAGGCTCCTTCTTCTTCCAGCTTTCCATCCGAGCCTTAATGAACAAAATGATGTGCCACCCTGCCGACCAGCTCTCATCATGTGCTGGCCCTAGGAAACCCATGGGTTTCCTAGCCCCCGAGCCCATAGACCAATAATACGGAGAGCATCCCCCTCTCCATTATTTATCTCCTCATTTATTCACAGATATTCTCATCCTTGAGTTGTTCCCCTCCTCAAGTTTTTTTTTTCTCCATTCCCCTCATACAGAGTCTAATTTCCCCCAAAAATCCAATCTTCTCCACCGCCCCCCACAAAATACTTCCTTCCTCCTCCTTATACCTCTTTCCCCACCGCCTTCCTTCTTAAATTAGTTTATTTTATTATATCTTGGGTAGTGCAGTTTAGATGTATTTGACATGTGTTATGAATTTATCTTGACTTGTACGTGTCACAAAATCTAACCAAATGTCATACATTACCAATTTTAATGTTTTACGCAAATGGCAAAAGGCAGTAAAATAATTAGTATAATTTTAATTTAATTAAAGTACTTACTAATAAACATTAATTAACATTAATATGGGGATTAGTATAATTTTAATTTAATAAAAGTACTTACTAATAAACATTAATTAACATTAATATGAGGATTAATATAAGTTTAATTTAATAGAAGTACTTACTAATAAACATTAATTAACATTAATATGGGGCATTACATACACCCACCCTTCAGGAAACTTCGTCCCGAAGTTATGGTCAAAATAGTGATACAAGGTACATTTATAGGTTTAAAACAATTCACAATTACTTAGTTAACCTATCCAACTATTTAAATATTTCATACTAGCGTGCATGTGTGAGGTGTGCATGCATGGCCAGTACATGCACAGGCTGAACATGTACTATAGCAAAAACCCCTAAATTCTAACTGATACAAATAATATTTCATGCAACATGACCCATTTACAGATATAATATGATTTCTTGTGACATTCGGAGTTATTTAACAATTATGTACTTATTAATTAGGCAGTTAAGATTGGTACCTACCATCACTAATCCGGTATCATAATGTCCAACCTTCAACAATAATAACTAATATGTCCACCCATCCTAACCTACGTCCGCATCCTCCCTATCCTTCCTCTGCTAGTATAAAGTGGATGTCGACTTCACCGATCTGACCACATAAGAACCTGAGAGCGATAGCATCGGCTGAACAGCGGACCTAGCCTCTCCTAGCAGGCATCCGACCGTTGTCATCACAACAACATGGGGAGCGTGTCTTAGCACGGCCCTCCCACGACCTCGGGTACCCGACCGTCGTCATCACAACAACATGGGGAGCGTGTCTCAGCACGACCCTCCCACGACCTCGGGTATCATAAAAACATAGGGTGGAACACATCTATCCCTCTCAACATCCTGGGTCTATATACCCTTATCAAAACATACTTTGCTGCTATAGAGATTATTGGTCTGTGTCATCGTATCATCAATTTTGGTAATCAAGGCTCTTCTGTAGAAATAGGTACTATACCACACTTCATATAAAGTATCCATTTATTACATAGCCCGTGTGTCCTGCAGATTAGTACTTTGAAAACATACATTCATAATAATATCTCCATTTAATCATCATTTGGTGCATATTATCAACAACATTTCCTTTCATTGTATAACTCATTAAATTGATCACATCATGGGTCAATATCCATGTACACATCATATATATTACATTTATCAATGATGACAATTAAACTTACACGGTATTTATGAACAAAGGAATATCACGATAACTATAACATAGTAATCTCACAAACATAATCATAACATCACAATCAATGTATCAACATAAGTATAGTAACATCTTAGACATAGTAGCATCATCTATCATGTCATTAATATGGTTTACTCAGTTGAACTGAGTCCAACATTTACTAAGAAAATAAAATGCAACATGTCGATATGTCTGGTAAAATATGGGCACTACATATACCCACCCTTCAGAAAACTTCGTCCTGAAGTCATGGTAAAAATAGTGAGGGGAAAATTTTGACACATAGTCTCTGTGTCGTCGTAGGTAGTAGAACTTGGGGTATACCTCTCCCAATAAGCTTTAATTTGACCAAACCCGTTGATGTTATCTTATAGTTTTACTTATTGTATCCCATGATATCTGTTTTAATAATTAAAGAACATTTCGATCAATTCCTTCTATTGAATCACAATTTTATAATGAGGATCCCTAAAGTTTATAATCATGTGCTATCCACGTTAGCATCCTACTTTTTAACTTTTAACAATATCCTTTAAGTGTCATCATCTTGATAGGTTTCCATATCACACAATGAAGTTTTATTATTATTATTATTTTAACTCATCTTGATCCAACTTAGCATGAAATAACTAACAATTTAAAATGGAGGTCTTGGAACTCATAATTTGTATCACTCAACACACAACTACCAAGGTTATTTGACGTTGACATACCTCTCTTAGGAGAACACAATTATTATTTTCTTAGCGGTAATGAGCAATTTGTATCCATGACAACCAAAGTATTGTAACAATAATTAGATTAGGAGAACTATTATCGTTTACAAGGTTTCATGACCATATATTATCAAAATGCAAATCTTATCAGCTTCATTTATTGTTCTCTTCTTTTCAATTTAACATAATCCAGAGGGAAACCATTACTTCTTAAATCTTTTAAGAATTTGATAGCTAATTGTGTTCCCACTCTCAAGGTCGTAAATGTATTTACTAATATTTATCATAGTATACTTTTGTATTTGTACATCATCACTCTCTCTAAACACATGCTTATTATTATTGTTTTCTTTTAAAGCAACCTTCATTTACTTTGTAATCTCCTTGATATAATCCTATATGTTTGAAGGGAATGTGTTTAAACTTAATATGTTTAATATTATTACAACTTCATAACAATCACTTTAATTCAATTAAACTCATGATTGTGTTAAAATTCTTATGAATTTCTTATAATTTCCCACGATCATCACTATATTAGGTACATATACTCATGGCTCGCAATCACTTAATATGTGCCTACTCTTATTTTATTACCACTCGCAATTTAGTTAATGCAGGGGAATATTGCTCTTATTGAATTACCCTTATCATATTTCTTATAAAATTGTCATGTTAAATCATAACTTATTCAACTAACCACCATTTAGAACCTTATTTCATCATTTTGAATCATATTTAATTATAATCAAATACACCTTCATTATGATTGTCACGCTATCTCAATTGATAGTATTCATACACCACGTCTCACACGATTAGCATATTATACTCTCCTTCAACATATAATATTTACTCAATAACACTAATCGATTTTTTTTTTAAAGAACTGAGAGTTACTTCATGGCTATTGGGTCATTATGATCAATTCCAATATTTTGTTTAGTAATATAGTTCAGGTATTAACAACCAAATGTTGAGTATAGGGTCCCCTTATCTAGAAAAGGTTCAAGGTACCCCCCCTATCCACAAGAGTAATTTGAGCATACATAACTCTAATAATTGTCCCCTTAAGTACTTCACTACTTTACACTTCATTGCAATTTATTATGTATATTGTTTTTATTTATTATGATATGTACTTACTCATACCATTCCTTTATAATCATGCATTTTTCTATGCTATTTTTCAGACATCTTTTCTTATTTAATATAACTTATTGGCATAAATATTTATTAAATGTTCTTAGTCTATATTTTTATTTTTATTTATTTTATCTATATCTATATCTATATCTATATATATATATATATATTTTCTATTTACTATTATTATATCTCTTTGTCATTAGTCTTACTTGACGATGTCCTCATACTTATTTGTCTCTCTATTCCCCCCCCTTTTTTTTTAAACTAACCTACTAATTTCAGACATATAGCTATTATTTATGAAATTAATGTTATCTACGTAGCTAGCTATAATTAGCTAATACTTTGAAAACACAGACACTTTTATAACTATGTCATCTATTAACACTACTTCTATATATATATAATAGAAGATATACCCAATTCCTTTACATAATTATTCTTTTAGCCTTGTTTATTTTTAAATATATCTACTTATATAATTCTTATTCATCACCTATTATATTACATCTTTTGTTTTCACTTCAGATTTCATTGAGTAGAACTTAATGATTGGGCTAACATATAGGCCCGCACTTTCTTATACCTACAAACCCAACAATCGAACCATCCCAACAAGATTGACTACGGATGTTCACTGAAAGCTCATAGTCACACCCACAGTTACCAACAATCTCAAGGAGTAGGAAAGATGAAGTCGTCCCAAATCTATGTGAACTCGTCCGACCAACACATGCAGACATCTCGGGACACAGACAGGGCAGATGCTGCCAACAAACACTGCGAGATTGGTTGGGCGTAGGCACTCAGTTTTACTAGTACAGAATTCATAAATCCTTTTCTCTCTATGATTGGCCGGATTGAATCGATTGCTTTTAGGTTTAGCGCCTTGATGCTTGCTGGCTGGCTAGCAAAGGAACTTGCCTAAGGATGACGCCTGGTCGAATCCATCCAGGCAGCTAGTAAAAAAGAAAAAGATAAAAAGAACCGGCGGGATGTAATGCCTGGTAAACTAGTGGTGACTTCTGAGTATACATGCACTTGTTCAACGGTTTATCTAGGGCGCTAAAAACGAGACTGTGAATAGGTCTAGCTTGCAGAGCAGGCCTGGAATTTCAAATTTCCAGCCCCTATCAAATATATTTTCATTTCTAAGTTTGCTATAAAGGAGCACACATTTTTTTCTTGATTGATACTGAAATACAAATTAATCACTGCTTATTTTTCTTCCAATTGATTCTACTACGTATTACTGAGGCAATTATAAATCTACAGTAGTTTAGAGAAACTCAAGTGCTCATAGCAGCTTCACTTCCTTTGATGTACCGTTTCTTTTCCATGATTCCTCACTTTATAGAAAAACATGGTATTACGAGAAAAAATAATTAACCAATAATTACATATTCATTAATACTATTAGAAGATAAATTTCAAATTAATTATTTAAACAATATACTTCAACCATTCTTATTTGTTCACATGTTTAGATTTCTCTAGATGTGCTTTTTATATTTCTTTAACTGCTTTTCAAAAACCAATTTAATATAGTCCTATCCACCAATATTTAATTATATATTTAAGTCATTGTTAAATGAATATCACGCTTGTATTTAATTGTATACTTAAATATTTGTTTAGTGAATACCCGACTTGTAGTGCATCGAGTACTCATAGAGAGGGGTAATTTATAAATTTTGTTCTTTTTGAAAATAAAATAAACAATATGTTAGCTAAAGTAGCATGCAGCCTTCGCTTATCAAGCCAAGGGTTGCAGTGCCACAGGTAGATAGCTTGATCAACAGTCATACGCAGGCAGTCAGGATTTCGCCTTAGACATTAGAAGTTAGTACGCTTTTAGTCCTATGCGGCTGCCCCA
Source organism: Pseudotsuga menziesii (assembly GCA_001517045.1). Taxonomy (NCBI): domain Eukaryota; kingdom Viridiplantae; phylum Streptophyta; class Pinopsida; order Pinales; family Pinaceae; genus Pseudotsuga; species Pseudotsuga menziesii. The sequence continues at coordinate 4,622 of LPNX010863186.1, read as the reverse complement.
GTGTAACCATATTAGGAATTATTAGGCATTCGATCGACCATTTAACTGCAAGCACCCTTTATTATTTAACCCCTGGTTCCCCTGAAAGTGAGAGACCTGCTATATCTTTAATAATCTACTGCCTGCCCCGCATCACGCAGTTTTTAGAATATAATTTAAAATTAAATATCTTGTAAAGTACAATTTTTTTAAGGATCAAAAGTGTGACGCTTCATCTTCAGAAATCCCAGAAATACTTTATTGTATTCTATATTAAATCTCATAATAATAAAAGAACAATAAAATTGAAGTTTCTTTTTCCAATTTCTTTTGGGTCGGATTGACAAACCCTCTTACTATAGCTGCAGACTTTTCTGTCAGTAGCGAACAATAAATTAAACCTCTTACCAGTAAAATTTAACATGAAATCACAGAGAACTGAAAAATGAATAAATCTCAGAATCTAAGTAAATGTATAGTTAAAAGTGGACAAATCACACTGTGCTGAGGAATTAATTTATCTCGGAAATATTTAGCTTTTTCCAACAGAAAAAATTGAAAACACGTTCTAATCAGAATAAAAGAATTATCTGTAGAAGATGTCTTCCCTTCACATTATATCGTGTCATACGATAGGATTCTCTTCAATTTTATTTGCGGTTTATTTACCAACAGGAAATTTGTGCTCGAAGGAATCTACAGTTCAATTCATGCGCTAGCCAGGGTTTTAAAAGTTTGATGGGTACGTGATATTGAATCATATTGGGAGTTATATATTTTTGCTCTACGGGGATGACAGCTTAGACCTCCTCAATGGGGAGCACTGAACCATTACTCTCACAAAGCTTACCTACTAGAACGAAACTTAGAACCGGAATTGATCAGTATAGTGTTACACAATCACGGAGACAAACAACAGCAACACTTGAGTTACCTTAGCCCCAGTCCATGCAAAACCTAAGAGAACTAATGGGTTGGGACGCGGAGATGCCGAAATTACTAGTCTTGTTTCACTATCATATCTAGCAATAGATCCAGTAGCCGCGGTTATAGTTCCAGAGGAAAGAGAGAGTCTGAACTTGGCCCAATAAACAGGTAAATTCACTAGTTATAGCCTGGCCGACCACACCACGCGTGTATCTATCGTGGCTCTGTCTATATCAGCAGGTGTTTAAAAGAAATAGATGGGGTTTTAGGGTTGCTGCACGCATTAGGGTATAGGGTTTTGGGTTGCAGCATACATTACTGTAGTCATGTTAAATCAACAAGTTACAGTATTGCTATCAAAACAAAACACTGGCAGACAAAATTCGTTTCTTCACATCAACGCATAATTTGTTGAGTGTTTAAAGAAGAGAAAGGGGTCGGTGAAAGAAGGATTAATTGTAGCATTATTCCAAAATATAATGAAACTCAACAAAATCCTACCTACATTGAGTTCCTCTCTACTTCTTAATTAATTGACCTAGTTGCTTTCAATCTGAACTCGCAAACCTTGCAAAAAAAAAAAAAACTTTAATCGCAGTAAACTTTTAATGGAAGCATCTTACCTGATTTTTCCAATGCAAAAGTTCTTCCTATGAATATATGACGAATCTACTACGCAACGGCAGAATACGCATGTACAACAGGCTATCAGATAAAGTTGGACTAGCAGGCGGTAAAATATCTGCTGCAAATTGCTGCCAGCCATCTAGGTTCTCCATTTCAGCTCAGAGAATTGATTTAAATAAGACTAGCTATTGATATAATAAATTATATTGCACGGACTGTTTAGGATTCAACAATGTAAACTGCCTAAGTGTATGTACTGAATCAACAATATTGAAAGATGAAAAGAGTGAACATCACTGATGATCAAATAATCCATGTAAGCCTTAGGTATGAAGTTTAAACTATTTTTAGTGTCATCCCAACCATAACATGGAGAGATGTAAGGGACTACTTTCGTTATTATTACAAACTAGTGTCGTGGAGAATAACCTAGCAGACAGTTACTTTTAAAATTATCGAACAAATATAATTTATTTTCTAAAGGATCGTTTGGCATAAATAAGATTATGATCTCTAATATATTTTATTTGTCTAAATAATTCAATTGTTTGCCATTGCTTTACCCAAAACAATAAAAAATAGTAATAACTTCACGTTGGGTTGTTATTATTTATATATATATATATTTTTAAAGCGAGTATTATTTCTTTTTCTTTGCCGCCTTGCTGTCACCGAATTATTTCTTTTTCTCTGCCGCGTGGGGCACGCGTTTAAGCAAGAAGATACCAAGTGGACGCGTTGTGGGATGGTTGGATGGCTCTCCCTTAGAGCTCTCGACACTAACCTTACCCTAACCTATCACTACGAGCACCTGGCATCCCTGCATGAAGGCCATGTGGACAATCACATGATGCTCATGCTGCATGAAGCTTACGCGCCAGTCCTCCAAGAGCCCAAAGCTGAAAGAAGGATTACCAAAACTGGTTGCCCCTCCAAATAGATTTCATTTTGCAACAAAAATTTTAGCGTGGAATAATAGAAGGCCCCTGCAAGTGTGTGGGATGATATGGTGGATAGCTTTCAGGATGCAGCTATGATCACTCACCTCGGCATTCCTATGATTTTTGGAACAGATGTTGTTCATGGTCACAACAATGTTTACTGTGCAACAATTTTCCCACATAATATAGGCCTTGGGGCAACCAGGTATGCCGCGACCCAAGATGAGGAAGGTGTTATGAGAGCTATAGTGAAGACATAGATGTGGTCCGAAGCATGACTGATATTGCCTTGGTTTTACAGGGTTCTCCTCCTGAGGAACATCCTAATGGGTATGGAAAGTCGATACTACACTCCAGGTTCGAATGAGATTCCCCCCATTACTATAATGATTATGAGGGTGTCAACCGCCTGTGTACATCTTATGGTCGTTCTCTACTAAGGCTGGGAATTATGCCGGTTCAATTTCTGCTGCTGGAAAGCACATTTACGAATAACCGGTTCTTACTGCTCATGGGAAAATTCCCTGTCCTACTACCTTTGGTCAATCATGAAGTCCGTTTCCAAATAAACATGTTCGGCTGTTGATGGGAATTATCATACCACCTCTTATTCCTTATCTCTATAACCTTCTTCTACTGGGGAGAAAGTTGATCTCCAGATTCAATTGCTTCCGGTAATTATGTCAGTGTTAATTATGCTAGTTCAATAATGCTTATGGAAATGACCATTTACCGTGATCAACTATGGTAAAGAAAGCTCGTATCCAAATTATGATGGGAATGCCTATGGAACTGATGAAGAAACTTATGGGTATCCATATGTGGCCGGACGAATGACTATTGTGGCCTGCGCAAAGCATTTTGTTGGAGATGGTGGAACCACCAGAGGAATCAATGAGAACAATACGGTTGCAAGCTATGGCGAGATTTATCATATTCACATGCGCCCATATCTGGATCCCTTGGAAAAGGGAGTATCAACTGTCATGTCATCTTACTCGAGCTGGAATGGAGTGAAAATTCATGCTAGCCATTACCCTCTAACTCGCATCTTGAAAAGCAAAATGGGATTCAAGGGATTCATCATTTCAGATTTTTTTCTCAGCGTTTTAATGGGATGCATGTAGCATAATCGATGAGCATGAAAAAAATGTTAAACCCTAGTCCATTACAAAATTCTAATCACTGCATCTTCAGAAGTTTGTATTGGGCCAGAATTCTCATGGCTTCTCGTGTTGGTTTATCTCTTTCGAGCCCTAGGCCTTCCGTTGCTGCTGAAGCTTGCTTCTCTTTGGTTCCATGGCTGGAAATGGATAAGGTTGGGAAGTTGAGTGCTTGATTTCCTGTAGCATTTTCATTTCGCAGTTTTCACATTTGGCTTGCATACCTATGAGCTTGCCTCTCCTCCCATTGTGGAACAAAATACAATGTTAGGGAAGAACTATCGATGGGCCTTTGGGCATGATTATTAGCATGCTACATGTATTTCAGAATGCAGATATGAGGTAAACAGTTCTTATTGGTTTTATCTTTTGTTCTAAAAAGATGCTTTGCTTGACAGCGTTAACATTTGACTGTTGTTTATGCACAGATTTTGGGATTGGGCATTAAATATTTCCAACAAGCAAGAAACATTTTCTAGAGTTTCTGGCATTTCATTTTAACTAAACGTCTAAGTATCGAAGAGTAAACTTGATTCTACCTTCTTTTTCTCTACTGTTAATTTTTTGTAAATTTTAGAATGTCAAAAAAAATAAAAATTTATGTCTAGAGGGTTCTGCAGGTCCTTCTCCACCCACTCCATCCTGTTCTCCAGTAATGGCGATGTATTCACTAGTGGGTGATCTTATGTCCGGAAAAGGTTAGCTAGCCATCTCCACCGTTCCATATGCAACTCAGATGATAGAGGAAAGGTTCTCAGTTGGTAGAGCGCACGGCTCTTAACCTTGAATTCGTGGCTACAAGCGCGACTCATCTGGTCAAGCTCAAGGGTTTTTACCCACATGGTTGTGGAAGGTCAAGGATATATGTATACCACACCCTTCCTAAGCATGATACAACAGCTGGAAGAGAGCATTTTGAGAAGATCAATCTCTGTACATTTCAATCGGGAAATTCCAAGCTCTACTGGGTGATGCAAAGGTAGTT
>LPNX010863155.1:14616-46039 GCA_001517045.1 Pseudotsuga menziesii | reverse complement strand
CATTTTAGTTAATATAATTTCACTCATACAATCTAATGCTCAATATTAAATATTAAATAAATATCAATTATCTTTATATTTATTTTAATATAATAAATAATTAAAACTTACTTAAAACTTTTTCAAAAATATTAACATAAACTTCGGTATTTCAATTTATAATCTCCACATTAAAAAACAACAAAACATCTACAACTTTCAAAACCAATCTATTTAATGGATTTCATAACAAAAGCATCCTATGTCTTTTAAACTAAAATCCACAAGTTGAAAAATATATCTGAATCAACAACACATTAAATCAATGGTAAAAATATATATGAATTCACATTACATTAAATGAATGGAGTAAACGTATTCGACTTAACTTTGAAAAAACAAAATATCATAAATAATTGATATAATTCATGTTTCAAAATCTTCCTAAAACCTTTATTAAAAATATATTTTAAATTCATTCCAACCTCTATTTTATTTTAGAAGTTGGAATTAATTTCAAACAAAATATCTTAAATAGTTTATATGTTACAAAATCTTCATAAAAACATTTATTAAAAATAAATTTTAAATTTATCCCAACTTTCATTTCATTATAGAAGTTGGAATTAATCTTCATAATGAATTTCAAACAAAATATTTTAAATATTTCATATGTTACAAAGTCTTCATAAAAAATTTGGATTTTAAATTCATTTGAACTTTCATTTCAGTATAGAGGTTGGAATTATTTTTTATAATAAATTTCAAACGAAATATTTGAAATGGTTCATAAGGCTCTGTTAATGAATTTCTAGGTTTGGTTTTAGTTTAATATTGTAAACCCTAGTTGTAAATAAACCTGCCCTCGTTTGTTGAAGGGATACCAGGTTTAAAAACCTTGACTTGTTTATTCTTTAACTTACAAGTTAAATGTTATATATATATATGTGGTTTTAAATAGTATAATTGTTAGATATTTAAACTTGATGTTGTATAATTTGGAAGATAATATGGTAATTAACAAGTAATATATATATATAATCTCTGTGATTTTATATCAATTTTTGTATAGGTTTTGATTTGAGTCCTAAACCCTAGTTTTTTTAACTTCTCTATATTTCTTGATCCTTTAGGATGTAATGAAAACTTGAATAACTCTGAAACTTTAAGTTTACTTTTAAAGAACATTGAGCTAGAGAGGAAAATATATACCCTAGTAGTTATATGAACTTGTTTATATTAAAGGATAATTGATATTGTATTGAAGGTTTTGAAATAAGAATTTGAATATATAAATAATAAGAACTAATTGAAGGAAAATCATTGTTTGCTTAAACAAAGATTATCCAAATATACAACTGTAAACTATTGAACCTTTAAGGAAAAAAATAATATAATAAACTCAGAAACTAATTATTAATTCTTATGAAAATAGTTACAAATTTTCTTTCACAGAACAAATACATTATGGTACAATTACCATTAAAATAGAATCACAGATATAGAATTAAAATAAAATCAGAGATAATAAACAAAATAGTTTAGAACCTGGATAATTTGCAGAAGGGGGACAAACACCCAAAGGAGACCGTTCCTCCCAACCGTCTCCCAACCATCTCCTGAAAGCAGCCAAGATCACTTGCTTTAGGACCCCCGGTCATGTTCATTGAACCATTAGGATGAAGATACTGTGTAACATCCCACACAGGAAATCTCTGCAACTTAGCACTCAAATAACATACTTAACTCTCAGAAATTTCACTTTAGCTATCCCCTCATCAAATTCCTTGGGTTCCTAACTTTTCAGTTTGTAGCAGCCACAAGGTTCATTCCCTTGGAATAGAATGTAGTGATCCTCCTGCTCAATTCGATGGTATTTATAAGATTTCCTAGGTCTTTGGGTCAGGTTTGAAAATAAATGAGCCACCTGATCAGTTCCTTCTCTCATGGAACATGACCACAATTTTAGGGATTTTGCTTCCTGCAACATCTAGAAAGTGAAATGCTAGTGCTGCCACTTGTCATTTATCCTTCTACAACTGCTCATTCCTCATAGTGGGTCAGTGAACACTCTTTCAACAGACTCCTTTTGATGTGTCTCTTCATTTAATTATTTAATAAATAAAATATTCAATTACAGTCATCCTTGACCAACTTGGCCAAAAAAACTTACAATAACTTTTTAACATTATGTTTTTTTTTAATAAATAAAAATATTTATTTTTCAGTTCTAGGTGTGGGTTACACACAAAATTTATTAAAATAACATAATAATTGATAAAATTAGAACTTGCATCTTGTCTAGTTGCACATTAATGTTTATTTATTTACAAAATACCCCTCCTAGGCTAAAACCATTAGGGGTTTAGGACATAAAACACCATGGTCACTTCAGAGGGACATTACATTCGTACACATTATTCATGTGGACGTTTTTCCAAAAAACCACCTCAAAATCTAGTTTCCTCTCAGAAGCACATCTAGCGTTTTTCTTTCCATAAACGCTTAGAGGAATCAAACTAGGCCTTAGATCAGAGCTTCTATGCCCCAATCCATGCGTAATTCTACAATAAATTTCATTACGCGTGCATAGAAGATCCTTCAACTAGGTGACCTCATTTTTCCTTTCCTTTGATGTGCTCAAAACCCTCATCCAAACGTTCGATCTACTAGGAACCCTCAGATGAATGTTTGAAGAGAAATAGTCGAAGTTGGGGAGGCCTTGACTAAACTCCAGGTCTTTTTGTGAGCATCCCCCCATGGCTTGATCACTATGTCAGAAACCCAAAACTTTTCGATGGCCCTTGTCCATGTTTAAAAGATGTTCCAATCCCTTCTCCAGACAAAAAACTTCAACACCTCGCCTCCACCGCTTCCGGGACGTTCTCCACCGCTTTAATCGCCACTCCTTCTGTCCCCATAGGGAAAGGCACACTAACCACCAGGCCAAATCCCAACAAACCATCTTCTAGAACCAGTAGTGAAGAGCCTGAAATCACCATGTCAACAACCCCCGACCATAGAACGGTTGTCCTACTGGAAGCCTCATTGTTTGCATGCACATACCTATCTGTCGGGTGTCCACCCACCTCTCATATATTTATTCCTTCTTATGGATCTACCAAATAATCCACTAGCTCATCCTCATGTTCATTGTTGTCTCCGCTCTCTCCTACCATACAACCTCACACCATATTCATGCTTTGTTGTGGTCATGCTGCAAAAACCCTCCTAAGCCCCCCAGTTCTTTAACTATTTGAAATATAACATATATAATTAGTTGATTATTTTACCTATGTCATTTGAAAAATATATATACGAGCTTTTTGTGATCATTTTGATTTTAATTTTGAAGATTGGTTTATTCATTTTAAGGTTATTATTATGGGAATCAACAACTAGGGTGGTTTCGTACTCGTGTGACGTGCGTTTGATTCCGCCTGCTACCACTTTACTTGTAAGTGCATCCGTTGAGCCCAGCACAATGAAGCATGGGTTATCTGGAGTTTGAACTAACAACTTCATTTGCAAGTGTCTTATCATATCACAGGCTTGAGAGTTAGTCTACAACCTGAGAGACTCATCCTAAAACATTTTAGTTAATATTATTTCACTCATATTTTTATGATTTAATACTCAATATTAAATATAAAATAAATATCAATTATTTTTATATTTATTTTAATATAATAAATAATAAAAACTAACTTAAAACTTTTTCAGAAATATTAAGATAAACTTCGGTATTTCAATTTATAATCTCCACATTAAGAAAACAACAAAACATCTATCACTTTCAAAACCAATCTATTTAATAGATTTCATAACAAAAGCATCCAATGTCTTTTAAACTAAAATCCACAAGTTGAAAACTATATCTGAATTAACAACACATTAAATAAATGGTATTCAACACATTAAATATATATATATGGGAATTAACATCACATTAAATGAATGGAGTAAACGTATTCGACTTAACTTTGAATAAACAAAATATCATAAATATTTCATATCTTTCAAAATATTCCTAAAATCTTTAGTAAAAATATATTTTAAATTCATTTCAGAAGTTCGAATTAATCTTCATAATGAATTTCAAACAAAATATTTTAAATAGTTCATATGTTACAAAATCTTCATAAAAACATTTATTAAAAATAAATTTTAAATTCATTCCAACTTCCATTTTATTATAAAAGTTGGAATTAATCTTTATAATGAATTTCAAATAAAATATCTTAAATTGTTCATATGTTATAAAATCTTCATAAAAACATTTATTGAAAATAAATTTTAAATCTATTCCAACTTCCATTTCATTATAGAAGTCCGAATTAATCTTCATAATGAATTTCAAACAAAATATTTTAAATAGTTCATATGTTACACAATCTTCATAAAAACTTTTATTAAAAATATATTTTAAATTTATTTCATTTCATTATAAAACTTGGAATTAATCTTTATAATAAAATGGAAATGGAAATAGATATATTTTTATTTTAAATTCATTCCAACTTCAATTCTATTTCATCATAAAAATTGGAATTAGTATTCATACCAAAAATGAAAATTGGAATAAATATATTTTTAAATTTCATTATAAAAGGAATTAATCTTCATACCAAAATAAAAATTGGAATAATATACTTTTAAATTTCATTATAAAGTTGGAATTAATCTTCATACCAAAATGAAAATTAGAATATATGTTTAAATTTCATAATGAAGATTCATTCCAACTTCTATACACACCCCTTTTCTATATTTAATCCATTTTTCTAAGACGCCTTTTCATTGACATGCTTATCATTGGACTATTATTTTAGTCGCGTGAATTTTCTTTCATATCGAAAAGTGCGTTTCATGTAATCATTTTTATATATATTTAATGTTTATGTTAGAATGTCTTCAACTTCTATACATTTTTAAAACGTGGTTCATCATTCCACGGAAAATTTCAATACTTGATATTCAAAAATGGGAAGGGTAACATTCATTCCTCCCAACTACCCAAACTACATTCATTTGACTTCAACTTCTATACATATACATTAAATATTTACATATTCCACGTTTATAATGTTATTCTAAACATTTTAAAAATGGAAAAAAAAAACATAAACGAACTCTAAAATTTTATACTATATCGCGTCCTACCTAAAACTTCTTTTGATTCTTCACATGACTAACACTTGCGAGACATGTGGAGCCCATCTAAAACTTCTTTTGATTATTCACATGACTAACACTTGCGAGACATGTGGAGCCCATTCAATGAAAGGAAGGGACTCACTTAACTATTTATATAAAATAATAATAGAAAGGTGCTCCTCCTTTTATCCACAATTCACTTCAATGTTCCCAACATATCATGAATGAAAATAAATTGATTTTTTTGACAGTATTTTATATAAAAATTTAAAATTAAGTGTGAAAATGTGGGAAAAAATATTTTTTCCCATTTGAAGTGAATCAAAAATAACTTTATGATTTAAAAAATATATATTTATTTAAAATAAATAAAAATACATTTATTACTTACTTGTTTTAATTTTTTTTAATTTAAAGTGAACCAAAATACATTTATTAAAGGTTCATGGCACTATGTGTGTTTAATTATTTTAGTTAGTTGTGAACTTTATTTTTTCATTTACATTAACATGTTAGTCAAGGAACACCTTGTGTTACTACTTTTTTTTTTTTTTTCAAAGAAAAAAAATCGTAAATATTTTATTCACATTTTGCAGATGGCCCTAAAGTCCATTATACCAAAAAAAGCCAACTAAAAAGTTGACATTACAAAACATATAATTGTCTCATGTAAGAGCACAATATACCTTTAATCCAGAATCTGAACCAACTATAAGTTGTCAATACAAACAGAAAAACTGCCTAAAAAAGAAAGAAATCCATGTTCATGAAAACTATGAAGTTGAACTTCACAGGTCCATATATCATCAGCAAATGCTGTCATAAAGATTGACCAGAAAAAGGTCACTTCTATTCAATAAGACATCCAAAATATTGCAATATATGTCTAAGTCCCAAAAGATAACACCAAAAATCCACTTAGATCGTGAGCAAGAAATGGCACATTGATGACACAGAAGCAACTCCCACAATCCACGCAGCTCTATGCTATCGGATTCCGATCGCACCAGAAACCTCGCAAGATCAGGATCGACAAAACAAGAATAAGAAACGTCGGTTCCTCCGAATGCAAGAAAAGGCTCCTCAGGATCGACTCCCTCAATCCACGCAGCTCTATGCTATCGGATTCCGACCGCATCAGAAACCTCGCAAAGATCAGAATCGACACCCTCAATCCACGCAGCTCTATGCTATCGGATTCCGACCGCACCAGAAACCTCGCAAGATCAGGAGACCAAGAATGGAGCAGCTCAATGCTATCGGATACCGACCGCACCAGAACCACCACCGCAAGACCCAGAAAATCTGACATCTCCACAACCAAGATCGCCGCTGTCGCCTCAAAAAGTCGTCGCGCATGGCCTGCAGAAGACGAGACCCTAGCTCATAATTTGAGCGGCCGCTATGGCACGCTCCACTCTCGTGGTTGCTGGGTCTGTGGAGCAAGACGCTTGCCGCGAGGCAACTGGCAAAACCCCATGCACGCTGGTGCTCTTGGATGCCACACAGAAGCAAATACAATGTATACAAGAAAACGCAGAGAGCGGTGTCGTCCTGCCTTGACACTTCTGGAGATCGCCTCTGATGCCGCAAGATCGCCGCGTAGCTACAGCAACGACCATTCGACATCCTGCATATTCAAGCATTCACCGCCCTCCCATTTCCAAATATAACTGCTATGGCACGCTCCACTCTCGTGGTTGCTGGGTCTATGAAACAACACAAGCGTGACGACGCTTGCCGCGAGGCCGCAGATGGCAAGACCCCATGCACGTTGGTGCTCTTGGATCTTCCACACAGAAGCATGGAAACAAGAAAACGCATAGATCGATGACGTCCTGCAATCATCTTAACACTTCTGGGGATCGCCACTGACGCCGCAAGATCGCCGCGAAGCTTTGATCTCAATTCATAGCAGCGACGTCCTGCATTCTCTTGAATTCCGAAGCCTGCGCATCTCCAAGTTGATCAAGAAAACCAGGCACCAGGTTCTTGGAAGGAAGAGAGCCGTTAAATAGGGTGATCTTGGAGCTCCCTTCCCTCCTAGGAAAACCTCTCCGCTTCCACTCACATACCTTGTGTTACTACTGTAGCAGAGACTCGTCTTTATCTCAAAATAAATTAACGCCACGTATCTACTTAGTGTCAGTTGGTTTTCACGCACAACCACTTCTGACTGATGGATGGTGGGCGGCCGGGGAACTGATAGGGACAGGGACTTTCCATGGCATCACGAGATCAACATTTTTGGGATCATTGTTCAATTTTACTTTTAATTGTTCAATAAACAACAGACATGTTTAATAAACAATAGAAATTACAGATTTTGTGGGTTAAATTTACATAATTTTGAGGTAAAATCAACCTGTAAATCAAAATCTTCTTTTGGTTAAATGGCTTCTTTTTTGCCATGATATATCAATATAATCCCTAACCAACCAAAAAGCTTTCCAATTAACCTGAATTCGACATAGCTATTTGTGTTAAAATAATAATTTAAATTGCTCATATCAATTTTGAAATAGTAATTTAAACTGCTTAAATCAATTTTGATGATATAGTACAGCATGAGTGGGCCTAATGGTTAAGAGCATGTGTTTCCTCTTAGGAGGTCACGGGTTCAAATCCAGAGGGGGATAGTGTATGTACACCTATGTAGACTTTAGCAGTTAAATCGTTGCGCAAAGGGGGGTCCCTTGTCCCACAAACAAGGGGGTCTCATACACCAATTTGGTGTCTCGCTTGGCGGTGACCTTAAAAATAGATTATTATTATTATTATTATTATTTAAAATGATCATTTAATCTAACATCAATAAATTAGATTACTAATATTACAAAATTATGAAAATAACAATTTTCAAAAACAATTTAAACCGTTTTTATCAAAAATTTACCAAGCGTTTTAGTTGTCTTTTATCCAACTCAGATTATCATGCATGCTTAAAGCATTCGGAAAGAATTTGAGGTCGACATGATTACACACAAACACCAATATATGATTTTATTATCTTCAAATTGATACAAATATATAGGGTTATTTGATCTTTTTTCATATTCAACGTATTCTAAATCTGGGTAGAAATGTTGAGAGAATATCTCAACTATCTCTAACAAATCCAACCAAATCTAGCTAACTAACTTTATTGTAAGCAATATTTCTAACACCCTCCCTTATTGTTTATATTACAAATAACTTAATTTCAATCTTAATATTGTCTTGTCTTCATCAGTGCTTACACCCACTCTGAAATCTCAGGTGCACGCTCTTTCTTCTCCACAACTTCGAGCTTCTCTTCTGACATATTTAAAATGCAAATGCTTCTAACCATCAATAAAATAATTGCAGTGACTAACAATATTGAGTACTTAACTATGCCAAAGTACATAGCTCCCTAAGTTTGGCAAAGAAGTAATCAAGTAACTGAACTGTTCTATGGAGATACTTCCATCTGTTGAACACATAGCTCGCTGAATCCAACGGGATCTAGGAGTGTACTCTAGATACTGAACATATCCAAAAGATAGTCATACAAGTGACCTTCACAAACTATCAACCACACATAAATAACATGTAACTATTGTTCTTGAAGCCCAAAACACAACAACAAAAAACCATCTTCTAACGGACATACGACATACTCAAATCAGCTATATGTTCTTTTGGAATTGAAGAACGTCAAGAACAACTGACTGGATTATGTTACTCTACTCTATCTATTGGCTCTTCAAAACATAATTTTACAAACACGCCAAACCAAACCAAATTTCACACACCAATAACACAATCTATGTTGCAACTCCATCTCAGGTAATGCACTGGTTATTTGTTGCAGGAAGCCACAGTGAGAATACTGGAAGTGAATCCTCCCATTGTTGCCCAATTCCATAGAACGGTCTCAGAGATAAGAGACTGCTCCTTTATTTACAGGAAAGAATGCAACGATCCAGATATGAAATGAATGCTCCACCGAACAGATTATGCCCCCTATGCAATTCATTGGCTGTGAGGCTCAAAAACATTGGCGATTGTGAAATTAGCTCAGCGTTGCTACAATTGATGGTGACTCCCATCTAGGCGGCTCACATAGAGCAGTGCAGCGACACTTTAAACACAATACGTTCTCTTTGAAAAAAAAACAAGAAAGGTGGTACGACTCTTTGAACTGATTAGCTGCAGGCAGCAAACACAATCAGACAATGATTCTAAAACACACATAAATCTCTCACACAAAAAACACTCACACAAAAAAAAAAATTGTTTGCTCTCCTACCCTAACCTACAGCAGTGTAGATTCACATCTCTCTCATTATTCTTGGCTCTCCCGTGAAGGAGTTAGGCCAAGACCTGCTCTGATACCAAGAAAGAATTTGAGTTCAACATGATTACACACAAACACAAACATATGATTTTATTATCTTCAAATTGATACAAATATATAGAGTTATTTGATCTTTTATCAGATTCAACGTATTCTAAATCTGGGTAGAGATGTCGAGAGAATATCTCAACTATCTCTAACAAATCCAACCAAAACTTGCTAACTAACTTTATTGTAAGCAATATTTCTAACACATTCATTAATATACGGAGCAGACTATTTGATTTTCAGGATGATTTTCTGCGAGAATCAGATGAATTTAATCCACAAAATCTATAATTTCTGTTGTTTGTTGGACGATTTTAAGCTCAGAAATGAAATCAGGTGACAGGTAAACCCCAACACCCACACTTTGTAAGATCTAGCAGTGTTTTTGGGTGTTTTGAGAATTCCGTAAAAATTTATGGCAAAAAACTAATAAAAACCATCCGAAAACAAAGATAAAAAAGTCCCCTATTTAGAAAACTCGTTAACACACTGCAAACCCATGATGCAAAAGGCTTCCATCCACGGTCCACCTATAACAAACGATAAGTGTCGGTCGCGGGCGGAACTGATATACAAAACGTGTCGTCAATTAATGATTGTAGTGCTTTGCCTTGCCTTAGCCATGAACGCATGAATGAATGAATGAAATATTTTAACGTCCGCAAGGCTAATAATAGCCTATGGGATAGACCAAGTCGCACGTTGTTTTCTGCAATTCAATCCTTTGTCTATTCAACTTGATGATGAGCGCCCCTAATTTTTCAACAGTCTCCTCGTTAAATAAATCATCCCAAGATTTATCCGTCAAGACATTTGCGTACCTATCCCTATTGTCCTTCAAGGATTCACACTCTAAAATGAAATGTTTTTATGTCTCCACCTTACCAGCGGTGCAAAAAATACACACTCTTTCTGCCCAAGCTTCTTTTGGCCTTTTCCAGCGCCCAGTCTCACGACGGAGTTGATGGTAATTAGTTCTTAATTGAGCAATAAGAATTTTGTCTTTCCACGGTATATTGGCCCAAAAACGCTTACATTTATAGTTATAACTAGCGGAAGGGTGGCGGGTATTGCTGCACAGTCCTGGAGTGGCTGACTGTGTTTTGTTTATCGTTCAACTCGCTTTTGCTTTTGTTCCAATATTGTAATTACGTTTATCTAGCTTTTTCTTTTGTTCCAATATTGTAATTACGCAAATGGGGTTCATATATTTATGCCCAGTTCAGATATTATATGATTTTGGACTTTGGGCTTCTTTCCTTAAGTGTAGTGTCAAAATTTGAGAAGGTTTTGTTTGAGGCATTTTTTCCATAAAATACTTTTAAATTTTTTTTAGGAAAAAAACTCATTTTTTGCATGAAGAAAAATTCTATTCTTTTTTATTTTAACAAAAAACCTAAATACATTTTATAGGTATTCTTCAAATTCTTTCAAGATATTACATTATTTGTCTCTACCAACTATACAAAATATACTGCCACTCAACTATGAAGAATCCATCCAATCCCTCATACATAATCAAAACTGAAATTTCAAGACAAAAAGTACCCAAAAGGACAAAATAAATGCCATTACCCTCCCATTCAAAAAGGTAGTGTTCTAATCAAAAGAAAGTAAAGTATATGAATGCTCATATAACAATGAGGCTTCCATGTATTCCTATAAAGTGAGAGTATCAAGAGTTAATCTCAATGCATCCTTCGACAGCCCATCCCCTAGATGGTTATGTTCCCAGTAAATATGCCTGCAATGGAAAGAGAGGAAGTCCCTGCTTAATGTTTTGATCCTATAACACCTGTGTTCCAGTTGCATAACATTTAGCGTTGTTGTATCATTTATCCACTCTATGATCGTCTTGGAGTCCCCGAATAACCACAATTATAGAAGGCCCATCTCATGAGCAGTGTGCAGGATAACCCAAAGTGCCAGCAGTTCAGCACGGGTATTCTTACTCCTACCACACCCGAAACGAAACAGAAAGAAATGAGTTTTTGAAAGATAAAGTATTGCTCCCACACCCCCCATGAAATTTGTCGTTGCTCCATCGAAAAAATCGGTCGATGCAATCACTTCTAGGACAATTCCAATGTCTTTGTGCCTATGTTTAACATGGGGGGTGGATAATCTTCAATAAGTCTGAGACCCTGCGCCACGACCACCTGAACAAGAGACTTAGTACCAACAAATAAAACAATGCTCCTGCTCAACTAAATAGGCCAATTGTAGAAAAGTGGAAGATATAAATATCTTGGGCCCTTTCGGAACCACCCCAACATATTATCAAGCAGACTTTGATCTTCCCAACAAAAAAAACAAACCCAAAGTTTCCACCATCTGTATATGCACATCCATACCAAGCACACAGTCCACAAAAAGGTGGCAAACAGTTTCATTATCACACCAACAAAGCGGGCATATGCCCAATCTAACCCATCCTCGTTTGATGAGGTAGTCCCATGTGTTGATCTTATTCATCATGTACAACCACCTGAAGCATTTGATCTTCAGTGGCATCCTCCAACTCCATAAATCCCTCATCCACCAAACCTGTGAAACGTCAAAATGTGATTCCACCAGGGAGGTATAAGATAACTTTGCAGTAACCTGCCCATTTGATTTGTTGAATGACCAAACAAGACTATCCTCTCTGTTTGTGAGGCATATACCCAGGTGATGTAAGGCATCGATATAAATTTCCCACTCCTCCTTCCATGCACTATCGAGTTCAAGTTCGTTTGTGGACAACCAATAGGAACCAGGACCTTTCCATTCACCCAGCATGCATGCCTAGTCCAATGTTGTGATTCCATAGTCCCGTAAATAATAGATAACAACATTTGATAGTGTGTAAGACTGATCCATCCCAACCACTGGATCTACCCCAACCACCATCGCGTTGCCCCTGCCCACTCTCCTGCTAATGCACGTACTGATCTAGGCCATGACCTATATGAACCCATTCCAGATAATGGAGGAGTTTCGAACTGAGTGATTCACTTTTCTAAACCAATCTGCAATAGATAATATCTTAATGTATTTTGACTTGAGTACAAAGCTCCAAATACCATTCCTCGTTAGTGCCATCCATAGGTTCTTCATCCTCAAATCCGAATTAAACCGTTCCAGGTTCTTAAATTTCCATCCCTCATGATAATAGGGTCGTGACAACGAATCCCACTTCACTAGGTGTTGGCCTTTTCTCCCCACATTACCACCCCAGGGGAAGTTAAAAATCATTGTTCTAATAACACGTAGGATGGAGCTGGGTATCTTCATCAACACAAATTAATATACAGGCAATGCACTTAAAACCGATTTAAGTAAAATAAGGTTCCCCCCCAGTGACAAGAACCTAAATGTCCAATGGTGGAGATTTTGATCAACCTTTTTTATAAGCCAACGCTAATCATCCACCTGATAATTTAGTGGCTTCAACCAATATCCAACGTACTTGAAACCCACATCAATCCTTTTCGTATTATAGGGGAAAATACATGCAATTGCTCAATCACAACATTTGACACATTATTTGTCGAAAAGGAGGATTTAGTCTCACTATTCAACATACCTGATGCAGTCGCAAAAATATCAATGATGGCTCAGTAATGTCTCCATTCCGCAATTGAGCCGTGACCAAAAAGTACCACATCATCCACAAAAGGGATGTGTGTGAGTGCCAGCACATAAGAGATGTGTATACCTTTGATCCTACCCAAGCTTTTAGCCTCATGGATAAGAAGGCTTAGACCTTCAACAATCAACAGAAACAAGACAGGTGATAAAGGGAAGCCCTATCGCGGTCCACGACTCACACTGAAACATTTGGAGGGAGTTCATCTTTAAAATTTAGAAAGATGTAGAGGCTTTTCCACCCCAAACCCAATAATCCTTCATCCTATAACGAAGCCCCATGGGAAATATATAATTTATTATGCATGCACTTTCTAATGTGCTAATTGATAATTTCAATAATAGTATATTTTGAGAGAACGTTTGACTGAACAGACAAACAGTTTTTCAATACATATTATTTCTATAAGTCATCATTAATTTTTGCTAGTTTTTAGAGAGGTTGAACTTTGAAACCGGTTCCTAAACCCAAATTTTAACTGCAGATAATTATAGAACCAAATTTTAATTGTAGGCAATCATGAATGTTAGTGAATGTATATTGCATAATGTTCATGAGTATCATTTATTTATTAGTTTGTGTCATTTTTCATAGGTAATTTGTTAGATTTTTTTTAGCATATAATACAAAATAATGTTTTCATTATTTTATTAACTCAATAATTAACCTCATAGTTGAAGGGTAACTCTTTAAATGAAAGGTTATGTGACTCATAAAACAAAAGTTTAAAAAGTAAAAAAAAAATAGTCTTAAGGGTAGAGATGAAATGAAATTCCAACAGTTGAAGGGTAGAGATAAAATGAAACTCCTGTTGGAATTTGGAGTTGGCATTGATGTCAAAATAGTGAGTTAATGTCATGATTGGAATTCCACGCAGCAAAGAGGAGGTAAGATAGAAATACATGCATCAAAGAGAAGGTTGAATGCCTGCATACATATTGAAATGTCCGCAATGAAGGGAGAAATGGACACAACAAGAAATGAAGATGCCCGCAGAATTGGTAAATGTCACTTATGCATTAAAAAAAACCTTGAAAATGCAACAAATGTTATGGTTGAGCAGCCAAACCTTCCTTTGGAATAATGAGTCGTTAAATAAAATAAAAATAAAAAGGGAGAAAGGAATTAAAGTTTTGTTTGGTCGACTCCATAATTATAAAAATAAAATAAAGTATGTAGAATCAAGTCGGCCTCTTAATTGTGTATCAAAGGATGATAATATAAATACATAAATAAAGAACACTTTGATGTATGCATTTCGATGTGGAAATAGTGAAGTGTTGACTTGAGAGTCGAGATTGTGGCAGTTAAAGGAGCAGAAAAGTGGAGACCAGAGCATACTTTATCTGGTGGATAACTTTTGGGTGAAAGTTTTTTAACTACACAGTCGATATCATAAAGAGTTAAATCAGGTATGCACTTGTTCATCATAGATTAAGTATTTGAAGTCTCGGGCCTGTCAATAAATTGAAAACCGATCACCAGCAGAGATTAGACCAATTCGGTGGTTCAACGTGAAAAGAATTATGTCTTGAAGTCTGAAAAGAAATTTTTGTGAATTACTCATTAATTCAGGTTGCATACTGATCGAGTAATCTCAATTGAAGCTGAAATATTTATTTTTGACGTTGAAGCCTCCAAATTTGTAATCTCAGTTGAAGCTGAAAGATTTATTTTTCCTTTGAGGCTGAAGCCTCCATAATTGTTGCCGGTGCATTTATTATGTGTTGATGCACAGACCTTGAATGTAATTTTTGTATATATATTATATCTTTGGTGTCTCATGNCCCCCCCCCCCCCCCCCCCACTCTCAGTATTTTTTGGGTGTTCTACAATTGGTATCAGAGCAGGTCCTTCATAGAATCTGGGCAGCTTGAAGGAGATCCTCACGAACACACCAATGGCCCTTTTCAAGCCCAGAAATTTCCCATATTTGATGGAAGTAACTATGTGTACTAGAGCAAGAGGCGGCAAGGTCATCTAATAACTTTAGGGTTTGATATTTGGAAAGTAGTAAAGGACAGATACAAGGAACCAAAAGATGGTCCTTCTACAAGTAGTGAAATAGCAGACTATGAGAACAATGCAAGAGCTATAAATGCTATCCTTGGAGGATTAAATGAATCAGAATTCTTCAATGTCATGAACTATACCTCAGCAAAGGAAATGTGCGATAAACTAGCCACCATCTATCAAGGAGACTCCAAAGTTCAAGAAGCCAAAATGGAAACTGACATAATTCAATTTGAAAGTATCAAAATGGAAGAAGAGGAAGATGTAGCAGCTTACTTTCAAAGAGTTGAAGAAATCGTGAACACTATGAGAGGTCTTGGTGAAATAATGGAACCAAAATTAGTAGTTCAAAAAATTCTTAGAACTTTGACTCCCAATTATAATCCTAAAGTATCCTCTATTGAATACAGGAAAAACTGAATGAGTTGAAAATTGAAGAGCTTCAGGGAATCCTGATAGCATACGAGATGAGAACTTAAGAAACTAGGCACAACATTGCAGCATTCAAGGAAACCAAGAACATACATCAATTTCATGAATATTGTTCATCAGATAATGAGATCGCTGATGAGGAAATGGAAAACTTCGTTGATAGGCTTCCAAGAGGAACCTGAAGGTACAAAGGAACGTTTCCACTAAAATGTTTCAGCTGTGGAAAAATTGAGCATTTTGCTACCAAATTTCCTCTCAAGAAGATTCAAAAGAAAACAAATTTCCAAAGGAACTTCAAAGATCAAAGGACATTGGATAAGCAAATTCTATTTACCAAGGAAGAAAAGGAAGGAATATCATATTTTGAATAAGAGGAAGAAAGTGTTGAAGATAACAAAAATTAAATTTTATTTCTAGCTCAAGAAAACAATGAAGAAGGCATTGTGGATCTCGAGGTAGAACTGGTTGCATCATTAGAGAAAATTGAGAGCCTAAAGTTGTTGAATGAGAAGAAAGAACAACATCATCAAGCATAAAAAAAAACACTTTTCCACAAGTCTAACAGAATCTAGTAAAAAAAGAGAAGCAGGAATTAAGTCCCTTAAAGAAGAGCTTCAGAAGTCAAATGTGGTAAGTCAAAAGTTTCGAAAGAGTTCCTTAGATCTAGACAAAATACTTTTAGAACAGAGAAAGGATGGAGATACAAGAGGCTGGGTTACATTAGCAAATCTAATGAAAGAAAACCAAAATGATCTTTGAACCAAGAAGTCATGTTGGTAAGCAAAACTGTTAATCAACTGAAAATGAGTTTAGAAAAAAATCATGAACCCTTAAATGAGGCTCAGAGACAACTGGACCTAAGAGAAAAAGAATGTGAAAGACTACAAAGAGAAGTGATCAATTTGAATAAACCTAATGACTCAAAATAAAATTGGAGAATTGATCCTGAAGACAAAGAAGCCACAAACAATTTTCAGTCTTCAAGGAGACAAGTTTAGACCAGGTATCAAAATTCTTTCTATGGGTATTGTTTTAATTTTTATAGAGTCGATAATAAAGCAATTGATTGTATAATTCCCATAAGAATAAATGTTACCCATCCTAGAAAGAAGTTTGGGGAAAAGAACCATGCTCAAAATCAAAATCCCTACTTGATTCTCCTAAAGGAAATAGAGTGTTCAAAGTGCAATAATTTTGGAGACACTATGGAGCAATGCAGGCTGAAGAGTGGTCACAATGATGACATGGAAAAGGAAATTTGTGATCTAGCTCTCTATGCTCAAAAGGATGAAAATAAATGGTGAATAGTGTACAAATCATATGACTAGAAATTAAAATAAGTTTCTCACTCTCAAAAAGAATCAAGGAGGGGATGTATCCTTTGGTGATAATGGGACAATAAAAATTTTCGGAAAAGGAACTGTGCCTCTTAAAGGAAGTTTAAAATATCAAAATTTTCTCTATGTTGAAGGATTAAAGAATGACTTACTGAGTTTTGGACAACTCTGTGATGCTCATTTCAATGTCATCTTCTTCACACATCATTATGAAATAAGAAGAAATGGCTCCAAACAAATCATAGGAAGAGGAGCAAGATCACCAACGGGAGTTTACACGTTGGAATAAATAGAAGGAGAAAGATGTTATATCATTCAAAATGATAATAGCTGGCTCTGGTATAAAATATTAGCTCATCTGAGTTTTGACAACATTGTAAAAATCAGTCAAAAGAAGCTATTCAAGGGATGCCAAAAATTTCAAAGCCTGTGAACAAGTTGTGTGGATCATGTCAACATGGGAAACGTGTAAGAACAAACTTCAAGACAAAAGTGTATCATTCCACATCACATCCTCTTGAAATTGTCCATACAGATTTATGTGGACCAACGAGAACCAGAACTCT
The DNA here is from genome assembly GCA_001517045.1 of Pseudotsuga menziesii. Taxonomy (NCBI): domain Eukaryota; kingdom Viridiplantae; phylum Streptophyta; class Pinopsida; order Pinales; family Pinaceae; genus Pseudotsuga; species Pseudotsuga menziesii. The sequence continues at coordinate 28,555 of LPNX010863155.1, read as the reverse complement.
TCAAGGTGAGTTGTATTTTATGTTGTTTATTGATGATTATTCTAGAATGACTTCGATCACCTTTTTGAAGAATAAATCCATGGATTTTGACAAATTTAAACTCTTTAAAGCCAAGGTCAAAAAAGAGAGTTGGCATAAAATTAAATGCCTTAGATCAGACAATGGATGAGAATTCACATCAAGTGAATTCAAAAACATTTGTGAAGAAAATGGCATCAAAAGATAGTATTGCACATCCCACACACCTCAACAGAATGACATAGCTGAAAGGAAAAATAGGACTGTTCAAGAAGCTACTAATATTAAATTGAGCACATAGATTTGTGGACCAACACACAACTCACAAGATAGGTCATACAATTTTACTCAGAAATTGAAGAATGAAACGGTGCAAAAATGGCTTGCAACTGTGAATGCTTTCATTAATCAAAAGTAATTAGATCATTAATTACAATGAAGTACAATGGCTAAATAGCCTCATGCAATTCAAATCCATGTGAGTAAATTCAAATTGGTTTGACTCTACTTGACTGAATGGTTAACTGACCTTGTCTAAATCATTATCAGAGTTCATTGTAGTTCAAAATTCAAACTCAAGTGTCTAATTCAGTGTTAACTAGTCTAAATGACTGAGGTAGGTGAGTAAATTCACCTCACCTACATGCAGCCATGCAAATCTAGCATTAACTGAGTAGAACTGAATGTAACTGGCTCCTAATTGAGTTTGACTAGTCACCAACTAAACTCAACTAATGGAGGTTGGTATCGACACTCCCAGTGGCTCCTAATTTGTAGGGATTGATCTAGGAGGCTCCTAAACTAATGCATGGAACTGAAATCAATGGAAGTTGGCCTCAATTAGTGCTCCCCACACTTTAGTAACTGGTACATGTTCCCCAATTAGGCCAAGTGGACCCAATGGTGCTAGTGACTAAAAATAAGCTGAAAGGACTCTTGATTTAGACATAATTGACCAAATTCGACAAGGGAGGATTATAATCCTAACACCCCCCCTAAATGCTAACTTGGAAAATTTGTGGGCCATGGTAACTAAGACCATAGGTCACCCATTACAGCAAGTAAAGAAACTGCTCAACATAAGGAGTTGGGGAAAAAACCACACGGGAAAAAAGCCCCCCCTCTAACTAAGAAGATAGAATCAGTATTCAAGTTTAAAAAACTTGAAAATATGTTTCTTCAACCTTCTTCTTTGTGATGTATCGAAGCAACATGCATGATGTTCTGTGCACAGGTATCCTGGGTCCTGGCATGTAGACTTCTCCATATTCTCTCAAAATGATAATGGAAGGGAAGAGGAATGTAACCTTTGCCTCTTTCTGGATGAAGAGGAGTATGATCCACTCTATTCTTCTGAACGCAGTGTAACTGATCAGCCCTTTCCATGTAACATCTCATAGGGAGTTTGTTGCATCTCTTTGAAGGAGGTAAGATTGCATGACATAGTGCAAAGTTCTTTGTCTTCTGAGTGTCAGATGGATTTCCAGGCATCTTCCTAGATTCTCACTTGGGAGTAGGGACTAGATATGGATCTGCATCACCCTGAATATCAATCTCATAAAATGATACAACTGGTTCTGCAATACTAGTGGAAACTACAAAAGAAGTAGATGGAATGTTTTTACCTTCCCTTTCAAGTGCGAGAACTCATATGCCTTGGACACATGATTTGCAGCACCCTTTGTTATGATGTTCCCAGTAGAGATATCTATGATCTCCACTGAGTCATGACCAAATATCACTTGCTTTGGAGAGCCAGTATGAGTCATTGGGTATAGAGATAATAGATTTGTAGCTAAGGAGGGCACATAAAGCACATCTTTGAATTTCCATGTTCAAGCTTGGTAGAACCCTTCCCTTTGGCTCGAATTTGACTGTCATTACCTATCTGAATACTAGGACCATCAAAATACTACAAGGAAGAAAATGATCCTTTGGATGCAACCATATGATTGGAAGCTCCAGAATCAATGAGGAAGGCATGTGTTGTTGAACAGCTATTCTTCAGTGCATGGCATGTCTCTTCATGTTCTTCAGTTTATTCACTATGGTCATCCTTCCTTGCGCTAGAAGGTACAGTAATGTTATGTTTCTTCAGAAGAAGAGCCATCTCATCAATTGTTCTTCTCATAGAGTAGATTTATAGATGAAATCCCCTTCCACAGTAAGAACATAGGGTCTTTTCTTTGTCATTCTTCTTGCTTCTCTTCGAACTTGAAGGCTCATTTCACTGCTCTTTCTCCATGGGATACTCATCCTTTTGATTTCCTTTATCATTCAATACCTTAGTTCCTCCTGCAACCAGTGCTTGATATATGGAAGATCGAATGATCCCCATTTGGATCAACTTGTCATGCTCCCGTGTGAGAGATTCAATGAAGGAATTAATAGTAGGCATCCTCCAATTTGGAGTAGTGAGCTTCACTGAATGAAAGGTTGATACAAATACTAAGTAGTCTACACCAAATTTTGAGAGAATGGCAAGGATGAGCTGATAATCCTCCTTCTCAACCTTGCACAGCTTCAAATGGAACAATAGATGCTTGAATTTGGTGAAGGAGTCATTCAGTGTTTCGAAGTTGGATGGATGAAGAGAAATCAACTCATTCTCTAGCTAATAGATCCTCAGGTCATCCTGCTTATCAAAAAAGGAAGCAAGCTTATCCCAAACCTCCTTGGGATTCTTCAATCCATTGATGTGGAAGAGAATATCTCGAGAGATTGAGAGGCACAAGCATCCATATGTTTCATCAAGCCTATTTCAATACTTTTCTTTGTCAACATAATGCATTGGCTCTGCCTTTGTCTCCATTGTGAGTCTAAAGAATCTTTTGGAGAGAAGTTACATCTCCATGTCCTCCTTCCACTGGTGGTAGTTGAAAGGAGTGAGAAGCTCCATTGGAAGGGCCATTTCGAATTTAGTGAAGTATACTGAGCTGATGTAGCGAATGCAGTGAAGGAGACTGAGCTGATTGTAGTGAATGCGGTGAAGGAGACTAATAAACCTCTAAATCACAAAGTCAAATGGACAAAGTAAGGTCGACAGCCTGCACTTTTGGAATGTTCATCACACCCAGCATATCAACAATTCCTTTACTTAAGATATTAAGTGGTAAATTCTCCGCTTCTAGTGCAATACTGGAAGGAGCAATTTTGCTCAAATTTTTTTTTCGATCCAAGTATGAATCTATAGTAGGAGAAGTTCCTTGTCCTGCCGAGGATTTGATACCATATTAAATTGAGCACATAGATCTATGGACCAACAAACAACTCACAAGATAGATCATACAATTTTACTCAGAAATTGAAAAATGAAACGGTGCAAAAATCGCTTGCAACCATGAATGCTTTCATTAATCAAAAGTAATTAGATAATTAATTACAATGAAGTACAATGGCTAAATAGCCTCATGCAATTCGAATCCATGTGAGGAAATTCAAATTGGTTTGACTCTACTTGACTAAATGGTTAACTGACCTTGTCTAAATCATTATCGGAGTTCAAAATCCAAACTCAAGTGTCTAATTTAGTGTTAACTAGTCTAAATAACTGAGGTAGGTGAGTAAATGCGCCTCACCTACATGCAACCATGCAAACCTATCACTAACTGAGTAGAACTGAATGTAACTAACTCCTAACTGAGCTTGACTAGTCACCAACTGAACTCAACTAATGGAGGGTGGTATCGGCACTTACAGTGGCTCCTAATTTGTAGGGATTGATCTAGGAGGCTCCTAAATTGATGCATGCAAGTGCAATCAGTGGTAGTTGGCCTCAATTAGTGCTCGCCACACTTTAGTAACTGGTACATGTTCCCCAATTAGGCCAAGTGGACCCAATGGTGCTAGTGACTAAAAATAGACTGAAAGGACTCCTGATTTAGACATAATTGACGAAATTGGACAAGGGAGGATTATAATCCTAACAGCTAGAACAATGTTTCTTGAAGCGAATTTTACTGAAACTTTCTGGAGAGAGGTAGTAGGAGAAGTTGTTCACATTATAAACATAGCACAACTGATAGTCAATAGCGACAAGAGTCCTTATGAGTTTTGGACAGGAAGAAAATCAAATATATACAACTTTAAAAAATTTGGAAGCAAATGTTACATAAAAATTAGTGATGACAAGCTAGGAAAGTTTCACTCTAGAACTAAAGAAGGTATATTTTTGGGATATTTAACAAAAAAAAATCCTCCTCCATGAATTTTTCTAATGTAGCAATAGAAATACTAAAATGACTTACAGCCTAAAATGACCTGTCAATAGCATTTTGGAAAATCGTGTTAAGTTTTCTTCTTTGAATTATTACTCTGTTTGTCAATGAAGAGTTTAGGGCCATGAGGCCACTGAGTAAAGTGCGGTGATGAATCGTTTCCATTATTAAGTTTTGATCATTATTTATATAAATAATATGGTTCGAGCCATAAGGATCTGTTTATTGAATTTCTAGGTTTGATTTTAGTTTAATATTGTAAACCCTAGCTATAAATAAACCTGCCCTTGTTTCTCGAAGGGATAGCAGGTTCAATGAAAACCTTGAATTGTTTATTCTTTAAATTACAGGTTAAATGTTATATATATAAATGGTTTTTAATAGTATAATTGTTATATATTCAAAATTTACGTTGTATAACCTGGAAGATAATAGGGTAATTAGCAAGTAATACTAATATGCGTGTGTGTGAGTGTGAGTGTGAGTGTGTGTGTGTGTGTGATCTTATATCCATTTTTTTATAAGTTTTGATTTGAGTCCTAAACCCTATTTTTTTTAAATTCTGTATATTGTTTTAGCCTTTCAGATGTAATGGAAACTTGTATAACTTTGAAACTTTGAGTTTACTTTTAAAGAACAGAGAGCTAGAGAGGAAAATATATACCCTACTAGTTATATGAACCTGTTTATATTAAAAGATAATTGATACTGTATTGAAGGTTTTGAAATAAGAATTTAAATATATAAATAATAAGAACTAAATGGAAGGAAAATAATTGTTTACTTAAACAAATATTATCCAAATCTATGACTGTAAATGATTGAACCTTTATGGAAAAAAATAATATAATAAAATCAAAAACTAATTATAAACTCTTAGTAAAATAGCTACATATTTTCTTTCACAGAAAAAATACATTATGGTACAATTACCATTAAAATAGAACCACATATATAGAATTAAAATAAAATCACAGATAATAAACAAAACAGTTTAGAACCTAGATAATTTGTAGAAGGGGGACAAACACCCAAAGGAGACTGTTCCTCCCAACCATCTCCTGAAAGAAGCCAAGATCACTTGCTTTAGGACCCCCGAGCTTGTTCACTGAACTACTAGGACGAAGATGTTGTGCAACAACCCACATAGAAAATATCTACAACTTAGCACTCAAATAATAGACTTAACTCTCAGAAATTTCACTTTATCTATCCCCTCATCGAATTCCTTGTGTTCCTGACTTTTCAGTTTGTAGCAGTCACAAGGTTCATTCCCTTGGAATAGAATGTAGTGAGCCTCCTGCTCAATTCGATGTATTTATAAAAGTGCCTAGGTCTATGGGTTAGTTTTGAAATTAAATCAGCCACCTGCTCAGTTCCTTCTCTCAGGGAACATGACCATAATTTTAGGGATTTCTCTTCCTACAATAGCTAGAAATTGAAATGCTAGTGTTGCCACTTGTCATTTAGCCTTCTAAAGCTCCTCATTTCAGTGAACTCTCTTTCAACAGTCTCCTTTGGATGTGTCTCTTCATTTAATTATTTAATAAATAAAATATTCAATTACAATTATCCTTGACCAACTTGGTCATAAAATCTTACAATAACTTCTTAACATAATTTTTTTTTAATTAAATAAAAGTATTTATTTTTCAGTTCTAGGTGGGTTACAAACACCCTCCCTTAAGTTCAACATCATCCTCGATGTTGCTTAATTTTATTCCGAGTCTTCCTGGAACAGAGCTAGATATGTCTCTCGCATATGACTCTCCAATTCCCAGGTTTCTTCATCTGGACTGAGGTGCTTCCATTGCACCTTTACCTGTCCAATGGTGCGAATCTAGAGAAAAATTTCCCTCCTGTCGAGAATACAGTCTGGTTCCACCTGAAAATATCCTTCGGGTTCTACCTGAATAACATTCCAGTCGATCACATGAGTAGCATCGTGCACATACTTTTTCAATATGGAAATATGAAATACATTATGTATTCTAAGATTAGGTGGAAAGGCTAACTGATATGCCACTAGTCCAACTCTTGCCAATATTTCGAATGGTCCACAATACCTGGGTGCTAATTTAGCAGAACTCCACAACTTAAAGGAGCTCTTTCTGGGTTTTTCCTTAACAAATACATGCTCAGCTACTTGGAATTCCTTCTGAGTTCTTTTAAGTTCTGCATGACTTTTTTGTCTGTCTTGTGCAGTTTTCAAATTCATTTGTACTTGTTTCATTGTTAGTTCTAGTTCTTTTAACATGTCAGGTCCTAGCATCAATCTATCAACCGGATTACTTCATGGAATGGGAGTATTACATTTCCTACCATACAATATTTCAAAAGGACTAAGTTTAGCTGAAGCTTGATAATGATTATTATACGCGAATTCAACTAAGTGCAAATAATCTTCTCATTTTTTGAGATAGTCTCTAACATGCATTCGTAACATGTCTTCCAGAACTTCATTAACTCTTTTTGTTTGTCCATCCATTTGCGAATGATAACCAGTACTAAAATTCAATTTAGTATCTAGTCCTTTAAACAATGAATTCCAAAAATTACCAGTAAACTTAGGATCTCGGTCATAAATTATTACCTTCGGATTTTCGTGCAACTGAAAAAATTCCTTCATAAATATTTCAGCAATGTTAGCAGCCTTATGAGTTGTTTTAACAGGTATAAAATGTGTTGCCTTGCTTAGTTTGTCTACTAATACCATTATAGAATCATTTTGTTTATGATTTTTAGGCAATCAAGTTATAAAATCAAGACTGATAGCTTCCCATTTCCAATTGGGAATTGGTAGTGGTTGCAAAATACCTACTGGATGTTGATGCTCAACTTTAACTTGCTGACATTCTATACACCTAGCTTTAAATTCAACAATTTCATTCTTCATATTATGCCATAAGTACTATTTTATTAGCATTGTTATCATATTGTTATCATCTTTTGATACCCCGGATGTCCGGAATAAGGACTTTTATGTACTTCATTTAAAATCGGCAACTTAATTTCTGGTATGTTAGGTATATACAGTCTATTTTTCTACAGCATTAAGCCTTTTTCATTTAAACTGTAATCTTTTTTGCCATTTTCAGATTCATTATCAATTACTTTTTCTCTTAGATTTTGGTATTCCTTGTCCATTTTTATCCCTTCTTCCAATTTATCATAAATTATGTTTTATAGCTGCTAATGGCAGCGATAAAATTCATTATTGCATTTCTTCTTAAGGCATCAACCGCTTTGTTTTCCTTCCCTTTGATGTGTTTGATCTCGAAATCATATTCGCTAAGGAAAGCTAACCATCTAGTTTGCGTTGCATTCAAATTTTGTTGATCAAATAAATATTGCAAGCTTATGTTATCAGACATTAACATAAATGTTTTACCAATTAGATGATGGCACCACATTCTTAGAGCATGAATTATGGAGACCAACTCTAAATCATATGTTGCATAATTCTTTTCATGTGTTTTTAGCTTCCTTGATTCATAAGCTATTACATGACCCTATTGAGTTAGTACTCCCCCCAAACCTTCATTGCATGCATCAGTGCACACAATGAAATATTTGTCTAGATCCCAAGCAAGGGCCTAAGCGTATAACAAAAGGAAAGAAAACTTACTTTGTTCATATAAAAGAGATACAAACATAACATAAAATGTTATGACATCGAAACAATGAATGGAATGGTCTTGGAACTATATGGTTTGAGTGGAAAATCATACACCAAGTGTCATTAAACACCCACGTGATGGTTCATGTACTCCAGCTATCGATCACTTTGCATGTCAACTCATAAACCATATGGTTTTAATGTGCCTTATAAAGTGTTATTGCCTTGTCATTAAAGCTCTGTATCCGCATTGTATTCTATTGTTCTATGTGTTTCTCAGTCGGTCTAGGTCTGCATTACTATGTAGCTCCACAGTATATTTCGATGGTGTAAGAGTCGAGTTTGTCGACCCTTGACAACAATCAACATTGACTGCGTGAGTGAGGTTTTGTTTGAGTGGCTCTAGTTCCATAGGTGATGACACAGGTGACAAATTTCTTGCTGCCATAACGATCTTCTTAACATTTAAAGGGGTAAGTTCTTTCCCTGGATTATTAATTAAATTTTTTCCATTGTCATACAAACAGTTTACGATTCAAAAGTTTGAACTCTGTAAGTTTCAATTTGTAGGGGGTTTCGAAAGAAAAAGGGTTGCGGCACTTGGATCACGAAATTTTATCGTGGTGATGGAATCCAAGTCCTAGTAAGACTTCACCTTGTTTTTCCATGGATCTGTGGCTTGTGGATCTATGGCTTGATCAACGTCCTCATGGCATGGACTATTTCCCATGTTTCCTTGTCATTAACAAAAAATGGTAACTTCATTTGGTTATGCCTTGTGGCATTCATACTGGTTTGTAAAAGGTCATCCTTGCCTGCAAGGTTAAAGGAATTTAATGTATTTAACTTGCTAAGGATTTAAAAGATAGATTCCTTTATTTTGTGGATTGTTTGAACAGTTGTTGAACTATCGCTATGACACTTTTAAATGTTTATTTTTATAAGAGACTCCCAAAAGGGTTTAATGTTGTGATTACATAGTTGATTTGTTTTCCTGAAAGTTTTCTCAATTTTTGACTCTATAGTTTCGTTTTGCTAGTAAAAATATTTTTAAGGCCGAAATGCCATTTGTACTTTCTAGCACTCAGTTATTGCAGTAAGTGTATTGTTAGGGCCGAGAGGCCATTTCTCTGTTTTGATTATTTTTTATAAAATGATAAAAATTTGGGGCGTGAGGCCACTGCCATGTCGATAATTGTATAATAGATACCACTATGTTCGTATATGAATTATCATTTCACTGTTTAGGTTAAGTGATGAAGCCATAAGGCGTGATTATAGAATAGAGTTGTGCACATTGTTACATTTTCTCCTCAGTGAATTTTTCTAATATTGTGGTAGAAATACTAAAATGACTTACGGCCTAAAACGAACTGTTAATAGCATTCTGGAAAATCATGTTAAGTTTTCTTCTTTGAATTATTAATCTATTTGTCAATGAAGACTTTAGGATCATGAGGCCACTGAGTAAACTACGCGGATGAATATTTTCCATTCTTAGGTTTTGATCATTATTTATATAAATAATATCGGTCGAGCCATAAGGCTCTGCTAATGAATTTCTAGGTTTGATTTTAGTTTAATATTGTAAACCCTAGCTGTAAATAAAACTGCCCTCATTTGTCGAAGGGCTACCAGGTTTGAAAACCTTGACTTGTTTATTCTTTAACTGACAGGTTAAATTATATATATATATATATGTTTTTTAATAGTACAATTGTTATATATTTAAACTTTACGATGTATAACCTCGAAGATAATATGGTAATTAACAAGTAATACTAATTATATATGTGTGTGTGTGTGTGTGTATGTATATGTATGCATGTATATATATATATATATATATCTGTGTGTGTGTGTGTGTGTGTGTGATCTCTGTGATCTTATATCGATATTTGTATAGGTTTTGATTTGAGCCTAAACCCTAGTTTTTTATACTTATGTATATTTCTTGATCCTTTCATATGTAATGGAAACATTAAGTGTACTTTTAAAGAACATTGAGCTAGAGAAGAAAATATATACACTACTAGTTATATGAACCTGTTTATATTAAAAGATAATTGATATTGTATTGAAGGTTTTGAAATAAAAATTTGAATATATAAATAATAAGAACTAAATGGAAGGAAAATGATTGTTTACTTAAACAAATATTATCCAAATCTATGATTGTAAATGATTGAACCTTTAGGGAAAAAAATAATATAATAAACTAAGAAACTAATTATAAACTCTTAGGAAAATAGCTACAGATTTTCTTTCACAGAACAAATAAATTATGGTACAATTACCATTAAAATAGAATCACAAATATAGAATTAAAATAAAATCACAGATAATAAACAAAACATTTTAGAACCTGGATAATTTGCAGAAGGGGGACAAACACCCAAAGGAGATCATTCCTCCCAACCGTCTCCTGAAAGCAGCCAAGATACCTTGCTTTAGGACCCCCGAGCCTATTCACTGAACCACTAGGACGAAGATGATGTATAATAACCCACACAAAAAATCTCTGCAACTTAGCACTCAAATAACATACTTAACTCTCAGAAATTTCACTTTAGCTATCTCCTCATCGAATTCCCTGTGTGCCTAACTTTTCAGTTTGCAGCATTCACAAGGTTCATTTCCTTGGAATAGAATGTAGTGAGCATCCTGCTCAATTCGATGGTATTTATAAGATTGCCTAGGCCTTTGGGTCAGGTTTGAAATTAAATGAGCCACCTGATTAGTTCATTCTCTCAGAAAACATGACCACAATTTTAAGGGTTTTTCCTCCTGCAACAACTAGAAAGTGAAATGTAATGCTGCCACTTGTCATTTATCCTTCTACAGCTGCTCATTCCTCCTAGTGGGTCAGTGAACACTCTTTCAACAATATCCTTTGGATGTGTCTCCTCATTAATTATTTAATAAATAAAATATTCAATTACATCCATCATTGACCAACTTGGTCATAAAAACTTACAATAACTTTTTAACATGATGTTTTTTTTTAATAAATAAAAATATGTATTTTTCAGTTCTAGGTGGGTTACACACAAAATTTATTAAAATAACACAATAATTGATAAAATTAGAACTTGCATCTAGTTTAGTTGCACATTAATGTTTATTTATTTACAAAATACCCCTCCTAGGCTAAAACCACTAGGGGTTTAGGACATAAAACACCATGGTCACTTGGGAGGGACATTACATTCGTCCACATTATTCATGTTGATGTTTTTCCCAAAAACAAGCTCAAAATGTTGTTTTCTCTCATAAGCATATCTAGCATTTTTGTTTCCATAAACACTTGGAGGAATCAAACTAGGCCTTGGATCATAGCTTCTATGCTCCAATCCCTACGTAATTCTACAACAAATTTCATTAACCGTGCATAGAATATCCTTTGTGTAATGTCCCCTGGGGATATCAATGGGACCGAGGGACATATCAATAGCTCTCTAATGCTAATTAGATAATTTTATCACAATGGATTAGTTAAACAAATATTAAAATTCATTTTTCAATATGTGTTTCATGACAAAGTCATTTTTAATTACAAATAAATTAAACTAAATTCAATAATTATTCAAATGTCTCAGAAAAGATTACTAACACCTTCTAGAAACATCACATATCAATTCCAATCCAATTCATACATAAATTCCACATCTAAATGCCATTTACTCTTAATCATGATTAATTAGTAATTAGTGTTCTAATTACGATACTTAACGGTAATTAGCGCATAATTGACGATACTTATTATAATTTCATTTTTTTATCACTTAACCACTGTTTATCAAGTCCAATGGATAATTAACACCTAATAACATGTAAATCGGGGCTAATTACCATTTTCCAATTAATTAAACATAGTAATTATGAAAATGATTCCACAAGAACTAGTTAACTAGTTGTTCAATAATAACAACTAGTCTTGCACAAATTCGACACAACCATGCCAATGAACCAAAAAGTGAACCTACAGCCATTATAAACATATTTAAGCATGTATGTATAGAAAAATAAATTACTTTTGCAGATCAGATCCAAGTACATAAATGAAGGATATTCCAAGTTCAATCAATACGACTAATTAATAAACACTGCCAGGAATTCAATCAAACCAATCGTATTGAGTTTCGAGGCACACAGAGGTGAAGGTATAGATATATAAAATAGAATTCTATAGTACAAGTAAATAACCAATAATAGAGCATGTGGTTGTACATTCATCTTTTACCAAAAACAGAGATTTGAATCCAAAAACTATTTTCCAATTTCACTGCAATGTACATAGTTTTCAATTGAACTTTCCAAATGCCAAATAAAGAGAGATATATGCCTATTGTAGCTCGTGGAAGCATATCATGGATCACTTATAGTCATATTTCTGTAGCTTTCCACCCATATACATTCCATTAAACAATCCACAAAATAAGTTAATTCTACTCATCTGAATGGACAAGTAATTCTAGGAATCACTGGAATATTTAAATCCACAACTCGTAGAATAATTCAAATGAAATTACAAATCTAAATAACATGTTTTATCAGTCATAATAGAGGTATATATCATTCTATCATTTTTTCAATCACTTCATATGCAAAGTCACAAACCTACTCAAAACAATTCCATTGAAGGAGCTAGAAATTGGAAATTGATCTAGAATTTCGGTAGACATTTCCCCAACACTAAAAAGAAGATTTATGCTCACATTATCACACACACTTAAATATTATTCTTCATATATAAACATAAAATTAACACTCGGGCATTTTTACAAACACTTCATGTGATAATTCTCCAAACTATGCCAAACAGTCTGATCGAAGAACTAGTTTTCGAATAAAAGGTAGAAGCATGAAAGAGAAGTGTCTTAAACCATTCCGAGGATATGGAACCATAAAAATATACATTATATAATGAAAATGGGAAGAAATATCAGTTCTGTAGTAGAGGTACCAAATAATTATTTTGTCAAACAATTTGTGCACAAAATCCCAAAAACTAGTTTTCAATTCCTTCATAAAATTTACTTGCATAAATAGATTGAATTCTATGAGAAAATTCTTCCACAAATAACTCATACATTTCATCAAAAATTTGTGCATCCATAAATAAATAAGATCAGATCCAAGTAAATTAAATAAACATGAGATAAATCATTTATCTTATCAATGCGCAACTGGCATCATCCGGACCACATTCCACCCAGCCTTTGGCACTGCCAAGCCAGATCTCACTTTGACAGGCCTCCCCTGAGCTGAGGCCACCGATCCATAATAGAGGTGCACTAAAGAATAACTCAAGTATCAGCTTGAGAATCCAAAACTCCATTCCTCACCACATACTTCCTCTTCCACCCCACTACCAGGTGCAATGGTAATCCAGACCCCATAGGCCAGGGTGATTCCATGAAGATGGGTAACACTTTTTGGCCAAATTTGGCGATGAAAACCTGATTTTTTACTCATGTGCTAGATAGAAGCACTCAAACGCATATGCCATGTGAATTTTGACTTGCAGTAAAAAAACAAATTGTAGAATATTATGTTGGCTTCATAGTGATATTTTTTTAAAATATTCCGATGTCATTTAATGTGTGAATTTTTGCATTTAATGAACTGTGTGACCTTAAAAATTTGAAGAAGCTAATAAGTGGCTCGTGTTCACGTAGAGTAATTCAATATTGCATTAATAATTTAAATATATATATATATATATATATATATGAGCATGATCTACATAAAATGCAGTGTGATGTGCATATTTTTTTGTTAATTTTTTTCGCATTATACAATTATTTATTATTTTTCGAAAGTGACCACATTCGATTTCAGCATCGTTTTAAACACATATTTGTCCACGTAAAGCTATTTTTTCTATTTTTTCAAAAATTGAAAAACCAAAGATACCCTTTTGAAGAGGACACGTCGATATGTGATGTGTGCATTTTTAAGAATTTTTTGGCTGTGTATTTTTAACTCTGCGGATTTTTCTTTGAGTTGCTTCGAAGTTGCAGTGTGGTTTTCTAATTATAAGTTTTAGAAGTAATTAAAAAATAAATTTCATATGAATGCT
>LPNX010863155.1:0-10781 GCA_001517045.1 Pseudotsuga menziesii | reverse complement strand
TAAAAGCATTGAAAGTGTCTTTGAAAATCATTGAAAGAGCCATTGTAAAAGCATTGAAAAATCCATTCTAAAAATCATTGTAAGAGGCATTGTAATTAAGGAATTAAAGAGCCATTGTAAAAACAAGTATAAGAGGCATTGGAAAAACATTGAAAATCCATTGAAAATATTGTATGGCTATTGTAAAAGGCATTGAAAGATAGTGCATCGGGCCATTCTAAAAATCATTGAAAACTATTGTATGGGCCATTAGTAGACATAGATAGTGTGACAATGATAGTGGCAGTGATAATATAGTGCAGTGGTATAGCCAATTGTCACAACCCAGTGAACTCCGCTCCTCAGTCGCCAACTGGGACTGATCGCCGACGTCCTTTGTCCTAAGCAAGGTCCTGCTAGGGATGCCTACCAAATGCTCTGGCTCCTGCTAAGCTGCAGGGTCTCTCCTAGCCCCGGGACGCGTCGCACTACGTCCCCCACCAGCACCATAGAAGTTCGAGGGTGTGCTGGTGTAATCTGGGTGCATATCCAGGACAAACTCTGCATATATATGTTTAGCAAAGTACAATGGGACCTAGTGATGGTGGGGAAACATTCCCCACGCTCCAATGAATCTGTCATAAACAAAAGGCGTTGCAGCCTCTAGCTTAAACTCCCTGAGTCTAAGCGGTTGACCAGCAGCGCGGTCAGGAGGGATATCAAAGAGTGTTCCCTTCACATCATGGCCTCTAGTGGCATCTCTCACTGCAAGCCATTTATTAGGACCCATCATTTTAGCCCTTCTACTATGGCATGCCATTGCCCAAAGGGAACCCAATGGTCCGATGGATTTGTAGATCTTTAGTAGATCGTTTACTGATTCTAACATGATCCACATTGAAGCAGATGTGGGAGAGTTGGCTGCAACAGAACGGATGCTAGACTGCAAACAGTCACGCTGCGCCTCAATGTCCCGCAATGTGATGCAGGCGACCTCATCATCCTGGGTTGCTGCCTGGGGAGGGTCAACGCCCTGGTCAGCATCTACGCCATCTGAAAATTGGATGAAAACATAAATGTCAGTCAAAATACATATATTAACTATAGCTGAATTTGAAATCAATAAAAATTAAAGGTACTGACAACTGAAAAAAAAAGTGCATTTAATATACCTTCAGGGGGAGCCTCCCCACCGATAGCAGCAATAGCATCATCATCAATATCGCCCAATGAAAGGCTGCCAGAGTGGCTGCCACTGGGCTCCCCAGCAGGGGCGTGTGGCGTCGCAGGACGCCTAGGCGGAGCACCTACAGTGAAAATATAAATGTATACAAGTTAATGATTAAATATACACATGTGAAAGAATTTAATTTTATGTAACTGACAACAAAGAGTACATCATGCACAGTGGTATACTTACCAGTCCTTTGACGACTCCCGCTGCGAGGGTTCGCCGCAGATCCACCAGAGCTATGCCTGCGATGGAGCGAAGAGCCCCGTTGTGCAGACGCATCTGCATGAAATAAGACATCTATAAATCAAACATATATGGTGATAAAATATTATTATTTTAAAAATTTTCAATCTAAATATACGCATTTAAAAATGAATAATTCATTAATTACAAAATTCATCATTGCAAAATAACTGTAATCACTTGGAAACATTATATAAGATAATTTTTTCACATGCATACCTACTTGGAAAATACATCAAAATGTTGTACAACTAAAATACGACATGTCAATTGGATGACACAAAATTGGTAGTTAAGGGGTTATGGGGTTTATATTTTAGGCATTTATGAGATATGGATGAATCACTTATAGGGATTAGGTGTCAAATAGTTTTTAATGAAGGGGTTAGGGTCTTTAGGTCTTTCTTTAGGTGTTAATGGTTTTAAAATCATATACTTAGGGATTACCTGGTAGGTGCTTTAATAGGGTTAAGGGATTTAATGGTAAGGGGTTAGTTGATTCTAGGGGATTATGGATTAGGGGTATTATAGATGAACCGATTGTTCACGCATAATTGACATGTTTGAATGGGGTATTAATTAGAGTTTTTTGTCATGATTGAATTGGTTATCACGGTTGACCCCGATGGTACGATTGATTGGAGTGCATGGTTGATCTAGTCACCATGGGTGACGAAGGGTATAATGGTTAACTTGTTTAACTTTGGTTGGTCATGGTTGTTTATGGTTAATAACAGTTGATAGTGTTTGACTATAATTGACCATTTTAACTATACTTGATAAATAGATTACCATGGTTGACTAGAGTTGACTTTGGTATACTATGTTTAAACATGACTATGTTGCGTTGTGACACACTACTACATTTTGACCAAAAATCTGACGGCCTTCATGTCGGATTTTGACACTTCCCTGTCGCATGTACGACACTTTGATTTTTTTTAAGCGTCGGAAACTTGTTGTCGGTTTTCCGACACCTAAGTAACCGTCGGTTAAGCGACACCTAAGTTACCGTCGGTTAAATGCAAGGCGTCGGTTAAGCGACAGGAGAAACTGTCGGTTAAGCAATGAATATGAAGATTAATTGTCGGTTTAGCGACATACAAAACCGTCAATTAAAAATGACATTAGAAACCGTCGGTGAAGCGACGGATGTAAATATGAAGCGTCAGTTACGCGACGGATATTATTAATTTTTTTTTTTAAATCACCTGCATAAGCATCGGATAAGCGACAAACATAAAGCTTAAGCCTCGTTTAACCGACATTATAAACCGTCGCTGAAATGACGGATATAAATATTAATCGTCATTTAAGCGACGTCTCATGTTGTTTTAAAAAAAAAACACCTACAAAAGCGTCGGTTAAACGACGTCTGTTAGTGTTTTTTTTTTTAAATTACCTACATATATTACTAGGAAGCAAGGTATACCCCCCTCGCATGCACATTACTTAGTATTGAATGTGGAAAATATTAAACTCTTGAATGTTCCATGCCAAAATATATTATGGATAATTCTCCCTTGTGGAAAGGTGATACCTCCATTGGAGAATGGAAAAAGAATATACATGTCAATTATGAAGTGGAGGATGGAATAAAAAGTTACATAAAAATATAGTGACTAGATCTAAGTTTACAACAAATTAGGATATGACCCAAGTCAAATAAACACATGTATAACTGCTAACAACAAATTAGGATATGACCCAAGTCAAATTTTAATAAACACATGTATAATTGCTAATGATTATGGAAATGCATCTTGAATTCATAACCCACAATTTATATTTTTTGCATGTCAAGATGTAAGAAAAATGAAAAATAATTGTGCATCTATTCAAAACTTCAACGTGATCCAGGTTCTGGTCAGTGATTGACAATCCATCCTGGATGACATTGTTTTACTTCATGTATTCAATTTCACTAATTTAATTTTACAAAGAAAAAAATATACATCTTGAATTTTGTACCAACATTTGGAAAAATATTGGAAAGACTGAACACAAAAACAAATTGCTTAATAAAATACAACTTGCAAATAAGGCCAGAACTCATTGGAGCTTCTAAAGCCAAAGATGCAACCAGGACACAAGACATTCTTGGTTTCCTAATAATAAACATAATCAAAGAATGCAATCTTTTCTGCAACCAGTCCTTCTGGTGATCGCAGTATTGAATTCATTGGCGCCTTTTGTTGCAAAAAAAATTGTACCCACGGCTCTGATTGCACATTTTCTAACTCAAAACAAGACAGGCCCACTTCAATGCTCAAATAGATCAAGTTCCGTTCATAACAAGTTCAGTAAGAATGGGGCTTCCATCCTCTAGTATCTTCCCGTTCACCTGGGACCTCTGTCTCTGTAATGGGCATGTTCAAAAATGTTATTTAAAAGATGTCAACAAAGCCTATGGTTAAATATAAAATTAAGGAAAAAAATTTCCACAACACATTTTGAGGGTAACATATTTTCAAAATAATGCTAAACTTATCTAGCTATATAAAACAGGGAATAATGCCAGAGTATAGAATTTAATGGTAGCCACCAAGAAGTCATCACGCTACATGAAGAAATAGGAATTCTGAAACAAGGAATAATGCACAAGTAAAGAATTTAATGGAAGCCAACAAGTTCGATCACATACCCAGTCAGGTGAGTCCCCTGAATTGCCATTCATGAGCTTATGGTGTTCTTCTTTAGTTCTGTTGTCCTTGTCTTTACCATTTAAAGGAAATAAGGGTATTGAACCCCCAGGACATGAACGTTCTGTTCCTTCTGCAATCATAGAAAACATATGTAGTTCAGCTATTCCATTAGGCAATGCTTACTAAGAAGAGGCACCAGACATATGCACTCGATAAAAAACAGATGACTAAAAATTCCAAAAGTAAACCTTCAGGAAGTTGTCGATCCACAAAATATACCACCAAATTCACAATATACCTGCAGATCCTCAACATGGTTAAAAGAATGTAATATATTGAACACTAATACCAGAGTAACCATAACCAACCAGTAAGGATTAAGAAAACTAATTAAAAAGGCTTGATAATGCCAAGGTCCAGATCAGACCTGCAATTCTGGTTGTATTCTTTATTTTTCTGATGTTCGTTTCATTCAATTCAAGGCCAATTTAGGTGGGGGTACAAACAATGTGGGTGAACTAAAATCATTATAGCTACTTAATACTGCATTCGATAGAGGTATCTCCCAACTTCATGTTTATGAAGATTCTCTTCTGAATGTGAATTGGAAAAATTATCAGTTGCACATCCAGGAAATTTAACTGGTTGCTTTCACACATCAGCTGAATATGATAGCCTGGCAGTTCCATAGGATTTCTTTCAGACATGTCTACAGAGAATTAAAAGTCAGCAAATGTCCTTTCAAAGGATCACTTGCTTATTCAACCAAACCAGATGCTATTGGTTGAATTACATGATAATCACGGTTGAAAGCACACAGACCTATGTAGAGGATTTAGTTATGTTTATCATTATTGCCTCATTTATGGATGACTGTAAAAAGTATATTTTTGGACTGTTCTGAAACATTATTGTTGATGTAAAGGATTAAAGCCAAAGTAATGCCTTGACTCTGCTCAAGAGTCTAAGTAGACAGTGTATGCTTTTAGTAGGATAGGGTGGAAGTCAAGTTTTTTTGAACTGTGCTGAAAGCACCTGAAGAATGTATTTTGAATTCTGTCCAGAATATAAAATACGTTTTTTCCTTGTAAAAAAAAAGTTTCCCTCAGCTCGTCCCCCAACCAGCACATGTTTGTGCAATTTCATCCATCTAGTTGTGAAAAGAGAAGTGTTCAACCGTTTGCACTCATGTATTTATCTCTACCCACATCTACACCCTATGCAATTTTATTTGTGTTGCACGCACATGTCTGTCTATGTTGAACACACATCTCTTCCTCTACCAGGGAATTGCAACCATTGTCATCCTTCACAAGCCTCCTTTGTCACACTGTCATCAATAAATTTGAGTCCTATAACACAGGTTAGATTCATCCAACCTGGTATTTCTTCTTGTCATGATACATTGCTTTCTCTTAACTAAAGTTGAGTCTTCTTTGGAGATAACTATAGATCATTTTATTTAAAATAACACATAATTTATAACATATACATATAAAAAAGACTTATCTTGAATGTTGACTCTGTTATACACACACAGATTAATCCATGCCTTTTCCTTTAATTTGTACAAACTCTTTCCAATATGTAACATTTCTCAAATTTTCTAGAATTGGACTTCAAACATCATTACTCTACCTTCAGATTTAAATCTTATAGATGGATTTGATCCCAAGTAAGATGTCATAGTTGCAGATGCACAGAAGTTAAACACAATATATGGTGGAGAGAATAATAGATGCCTACATATACTTTTAATGATACTGCATCAGTATGTCACAAGGTCAGTTCCATGTAGGCTACCAAAGTAATACATGTTCTAATCTCTCACTTATATAACCATACATTACAACATATGAACCCTAATACTAGTTTATACCATTTATCCACAAACATGTTTATGAACCTTGATACCAATTTATAAACCCTAAGACAAATAAGGTGGCCTAATCACCAAATGAACATTAATACTGATTTAAAGCATTTATCTCTAATGCCATGTTATAACACTGACATTTTAATAAAAACATAGTCACTTTATTCAAAATATATTGATATTGCCATTGACATTGGAGCTTATTGTCTGTCCCTTTGATAATGCTCATAAAAATTTCTACCACAAGAAATATTCTAAAACCTCATTATACAATATAGAAAAGTGACAATGAATTTCTATCAAAACTCATACCATGGGGGGAACCTTGTTCTGAATAAGGTGAGGATTAAGTGTCAAGCCAAAAGCCTTTGTCGTGGGATCTACGTACAAAATCCTTGCTTTCAACTGAAACACAATTCCAGAGTAGTCAGCTTCACTGTGAAATAAGATAGCTCATAGTAATAACTTCAATAGATAAAAGTGCTATGCTCATAATTTATTAAACAAGAAACCTCTTGTTACTTTAAAATTACAAATAAGCATGATTCAAGTTATGATGAATAAAGCAAAAGACAAATAAAACACATTAACTAGCATTCCTATTCGCATAATGGCCAAATATAAATCATTCCCTTTAAGAAAACCAAGCATAAAAAGAAACTATTCTAGGAAACCTCCTACCATTGCATTTTCAGCAAACTTTTCTTTCCAATTTGAACTAGAAAATGGATCTTGCAAATGGAAGATATCAACCTGCAACCAATTGTGAATAAGGATGCTGAAACTCCATACAATTCTACATACGACATATCGCTAGAGTGCTACAGTGCATATTAGAAAATTTGTTATTTCAAGTCCAACCCTTTAACTAAAAGAGAAATAAAATACACTATACACACACACATAGAGCACTTATTGTCCCTGTAAAATAGGTAAGAAATGAGAGTAATAATCCATTATGCAATATTGCTTGCACACGTGCATTAACCATTGTCCCAGGTACCAACAGATCCACTGATAATCCTCCATAGTCTTTAATCTGAAAACCAATATGAGAATGAAGGACATCAATGGAATTTAATTTGAGATTGAACATTGAAAATTATGTCTGATTATAATGATCATGGGAAACCAAAACCAATGTGGGTTATGAGCAGTTCAATAATACTTGCACACTTCTTATGAAATATATGTGAGCAAATTTTAAAATAGTTAATCCAGTTTCACTTGCAAATGCTTGCACCAGATATAGCTTACAGTTTCTAAGGTAATAGACCAGTCTCACTGCTAAAAATTCCGTGACACGCGTTTTCCAATTTCTTGTTAAGATGTGCCTTTTACATATGACATGTCCACATGCAAAAATCACAACCGTAGATAGAATAGTAATCAAACATTAATGAGATGTACCTGCATGCCTTCCTTGGCCTGAGTCACTCAATAAACAATAATATCTGATTAAATTTAAACACAAAATGTTCTTCATTCTCAATCATAATCCATCAAACTAATGTCGGTTAGAAGAAATATAGTGTAAGATTGGAGAAAAGAATGTAAACTTTAAAGTCACATCAAAAAAAGAGAAAATGTACAGCCAGAAGATAATGGCTATTATAATGTAATTCCTAGGTCCAAATGCACCCCACTTGACAACCCTGTGAAGCACTAATAGGATACAGATTACACTCTAGGCATACACTAGTGTGTGCTAGAACATGAAGACCACAAACATATATGTAATACAAAAGAATATTTGCAATGAATATAAGGTATGATGTCCACGACGTACAGTTATGTGTTCTTGAAGGATGTGTACCTGTTTGTACTGGAAAAAACCTCAATCAATCATTATACCTCACTTTCGAGCATCTTAATAAATCCCCCTCATTTAACCAGTTTTTCTCCTCAATGCATAAGGAGAGAAGGGTATTGTGCTCAAAAGATCCTATCTCCCTGGATGACCCCTCATTTAACCAGTTTTTCTCCTCAATGCATAAGGAGAGAAGGGTATTGTGCTCAAAAGATCCTATCCATGAAATCTATTTGCAATCTTTATTATAAAATTTCCATGCAATAAAGAAAGGGTTCAATAAGATTACAATATCCAGAGCAGTGATCATCCCTTTGTAAATGACAGGGAGAACGAAATGCAACACTAACTTCTTGCCTCCAGACATTCTCTTCCATACACACAAGAGTACTGCTTTGCAAATTGATTACACACAAATATACAAAAGACAAACCCTGTTTCTTTGTTTCAGGATAAAAACCACTACTGTAAAATAGTGGTAGAAAATCTTGGGAGACGGAAATTTCTGTTTTCCTCAAGTTCTTTAGTGAGGATTGCATAGCTTCACAAAAGTTATATATGCATTTTACAGTAGCGGTTATAATGTGAACAGAATGGTGCAGGATAAAAATATGCTTCTAATGAGTATCGAGTTTTCTAGTGTGAACATCCGGCAGGTCCAAGGTGATGTGGCCATCCCTAGGGTCAGGTTCATGAAAGGCAGAGGCCAAGTTGCACCTGCACAAGTATCATGGAAAATTCTGGCAATGAGCATTGAAGGAAGCTTCAGGGAAGAAAGTTGACATCAAGCTCATTACAGAGGACTAGGACCATTAGGACCCATATAAATGGCTGTCACCACACATTCTCTGTTTATAAACATTATGAAACCTGTCAACAGTATGTTCTGCTGTCTTCTTTTGGATTGAAAGGTAAAAATGGTCTGGACTGTATAAAAGCAAACCCAAATTATATTTGTAGTTGGGACAGGAGTGGGATATGTTGGTTTGATAATCTTAGTGGTTTGCAGTGTAATCTGAACATCCTGAATTTTGTGAACTACAAAGCTTTCAATTGCTTGTTGAATTGTGGTTAATAATCTATTTTCCTCTAGCAAAAAAAATATACACTCTAAAACAATAAGGGCAAGGTACCTGCTCCCAGGACAAGGAGCCATGACGGATATTTTCTGGTTGGGATTTCCCTAGGGATCTGGTTAGTTCTTACAGGATATTGTATGGCTTCAGCTCTGGTCCCAATAAATCCACCTAGAAGTGTAAGAGGCACAGAGATGTAGAACCAGAGGGACAAAAGGATGAAGAAAAGGGAAATAGGGATAGCTCTTGTGCTGTGACTGCCCCACAAAATAAAGATCAATATGTTAAGGATTAAAAACACCATCCCAGGGAAGAATTGAACCCGGAATCCTCATACTCATGGACCAACACCTTAAATTTTAGGTGATTTATTATGTAGTAGTTCTTATCTTGGTCATAACCACCCACGGGGAACCCCGTCCATTTAATCACTATGTCATTCTGTTGAGTGTATCTCATGACTGGGAGATTGTCAAGAATCAGATTGACTTGGTAAAGATCATCAATCATTTGCTTCAAGACCTTTACTTGTTGTTCATTTAAGGGCTTAGTAGTGCAAAGATAAACAGACTCGTTCATATTCATATGAAATATATAAGGGGAGGACTCGATATGGTCACCCATGAGAAGCTCACCCAAATTCTCTGCACTTTTTTTTGGGCCCTTTGGAAGGTTGACAGTAGGGTAGACTATAATAGCTAAAGGGCAGCTCAGTCTCTATTGATGTCAGAGAGTTCACCTTCACAGTCAATTCTCCACCTTTAGGGTATGTGTGCAAATAGCTTCCAGGTAAATAAAACCCATTACAGACATTAGCAAATGACAAAATAATCCCATTCTTTCAACTTTCTACTACTGTATTTGTAAGACCATCATGTTAGCCAAAACTTCCTCAAATAAAATGGATTAACATAAGGAGGCAATACAAAGCAGACAATTAAAATAACACACATGGATTAACATACTTACCGGTTCCATGAGATTAAACAAGCAATTCATAATATATAAGTTAATTGAAGCTAACATAAACACCTAATTAACTCATATAAAAACTTACAAGCTAAGATGTAACTCCAACAAGCTATGTACCTTTCCCACTTAATCTTAACTGGATATAAATACCTTAGCTTGGCAAAGCTTGGTCAATGCCTCAACATGTAGACTTTGAAGATCTTCCAAACCAGAAATCTCCATCCCATCAAGATTCTCACTCTGCAGTATAAAGAAAATGCATGTCTATAGTTAGCTGGAAGAAAAAAACAACGTATCTGGTCATAAGAAAGAAACATTGTAATAATGCATGCATTTTACCTTATTGAGCTCCTCTCTATTTCAAGAATAGTTTAATATTCTCTACTAAACAAGGCCAACCACGTGAAGGTGGAAGCTCATATGGCCCCTCCCCCCCCCTCACATCACTCTCAATTCCCCATACCCAATGCACGTGCTTGGAAATAAAAGATATTTTGTGCGAACATCGTGAGTTTCTTGTATTAAAGGAATTACGTGCATTCGATAATTAATTAGTTTATAGCATTCATTAATTAACTCATTCATTCATTCATACATAGAAAAAAATAAATAGTTGAAGACATTACTCCATAATATCAAAAATAATATCCAAGGACAATGCATAAAAAAATAATGTAATAGTGTACTTGTTACAAGTGACTACTTTTTTGGCGCTTTTTTCTCTCCACATATTCTCTAAATGTGACATCCTCTTCTACCAATTGTGTTTTGTTTCCTATGCCCTCTGTAGCTGTCTGTGATTGTGTTTTTCGACAGGTCGTGTGCTCATGACGTGTATGTGGCTGTCGTAAGGTGCCAGGATGTACTGGAAAAATGAAGAAATATTAATTACTTGACATGTTTTTATTATTATAATTGTAAGTCCTTCATTAAGAAAAAAACATTA
>LPNX010863153.1:124034-144404 GCA_001517045.1 Pseudotsuga menziesii | reverse complement strand
AGATTAACTGGAGTGAAGTTCTCAGATTTATCTGGAGCTTATCATATGTGTTTATTTGCTTGCAGGTGAACGGGGATTTAAAGAGACACCATATTATTCGAGAAGATGGATATATTTTCCTTTAGCGTTTCACATTTTTAAGCTGTTTACAGTGCAGTGCTGGATATGAATATCTGCCTGTACTATATCTTTGTTACCAATAACACCATTTTTCACTCTTGTAATAAAATCTTCTGAGAAAATATATGTGCTCTGTTTGAAAATGAAAGATCATTCCATTTATTCTGTTAGTTTAACGTTCAATGTGTGACCGAAAATCCGTAACAAACGATTATTCATTGTTTGTGTCAAAGTGGAAAAAAATTGGTAAATATAAGCACGTGACAGATACCGATAACACAAAACCAAAACCAAGGGTTTCGCATATTTCCTCCATGTGTCGTGTCTTCTAATTCCAATCATATTTCAATATTTACTCATATTGAAAAAAAAAGGGTAAATTCTGACACCAATCGTTAAGTACAGACATTATCGCTGGACACGACGTATTGTAAAATGTATATATATTAACATTAACACATTCAGATTAACATTCAGTTGTTATGAAGTCACTTGTTATAAATTGGAGGTCACCCCTGTGTCCCATGTCTTGCTGAATGAAACATTGAAGAGAACTTTGATATATTGTGAAATAAAAGAAAGTTGTGTATATGTAAATAATATATTTTTATATGTTAAAAGTAAGTAGCAAATCTAGACATTCAAATGACATATTATTATATTGTGATAATATAGTTCTAGAAACATAATTCCAAATGTAGAGCATTGCATACACCAACACTTCAAGAAACTTAGTTATGAAGTTATGTTCTTCCATATTAAGAAAATCTATGACATAATTTCTTTGTATTTCTTCAAAATACCAATTGTAGCACATTGCTTCTTTGACCATGGTTAGAATCTTATTTCATCAATGGTTCTCTACTTAGCAATTATTTTAATAAAATCTAAATAATTTAATTAAGTGGTGCATACAATCCCTCTTGGTTTTCTTAATAATTATTTCCAATTTATATTTATTTATTGTGCATTCTTCTATCTTGAATTTGATTGATGCTAGTGAGATTAGCACACAAACATTTACTAAAATATTGCTAAATGATAGCTATGTAATGTCTTTACCTCGCTGATTATTTAGTCCAATATAGTTCTTCTCCTCTAAGTCATAAGTATTTGATCTCCATAAGGCAACTGTCGGGTATCATATCATTTCATTCATAGCCTAGAGGGAACTCATGTTTCTTTTCAACCAAACATTTACAAAACACTCCTATGTATAAGGAGCATTATGTTGACACATGGGTTTTCTACCATATGTACATCAAGAATAACTTTAGTATAAGGGTCCATTCCAAATCTACATTTACTTCTTCTCAAGGCTGTATTTCCTCACAATATACTTTGTAAGTTTTTATAGTTACAATATTACACACATATGATCCATGACATCTCTAGTCTCTAACTCCTTGGAGAAGCTCTAACACCTTAAAGTTCATTTCCCTTTACTATGAAAGAAGTTCTTAACAATGCTAAGAAAGTTGTCTTCATTTATCATTAGATTTTCAATAAGGTTCCTTCATAGTGAAAATCACCTTAGTGAACACCACAAGTGTGGTTACACCATTATAGATCCAAATCTCGGCTCTATCAAATGCCGAGAGGGATCAAATCTTTGGAGGTGTAAACCTTTTCTTAAGTATTGCACTCAACTATCAACTTTGATGTGATTCAGACCTAAAAACACATCTTTTTATTTAAGGTCTACATATAATATTTTTATTACTAATATTTAATACTATTTATATTGTTTTTTTCCAATTTTCATTTATGAGCTCATATATATATAATTGTTTATTTCCAATTTTGAATTAATGTCATAAAATCATTTTTAATAATGTATTTAATAGTACATTTCTCTCATCCTTATCTGTAAAATAAACCTCCGTCCACCCCCAAAACTCAATTTTCTTTTATAGAAATAAATACAAGATAAAAAACCAAAAAATTACTACTTTCTATACAAAACAGATAATAACACCAATTGCCTTCCTTGATTTTCATCTGGGATCCAATGCCCGATGAAGGATCAGCAGCTGCAGAATGGATATTGAAAGATGTTCTAGAAGTAGTTACTTCGTCTAAAGACATCCTAGAAGAATTTGCTTCGTTTGAAGACCAATTACTGCTTGATGTTTTGCTAACTGTATGACGTTGAACTTGGTCAGGTGTGACCACATTGTCCAGATCTGTGAAAGTAGGCCTTGTTGGAGAAGAAATATGTTGTTGCTCACTTGTCAGAATCCTCACCGCTTGGGACATTGAAGGCCGCAACGATGCAGCTGCTTGCGTGCACAAAAGACCAATTTTAATCACTCAAGCACCATGTAGCCTCTGCATATGAATTTTGTAATATACAATGAAATCTCCATATCTTAACCCTCTTAAGATTATAGAATCCATTTTCAGATATATGAGCTATAATTTATTAAGATTATAGAATTTATTTTCAGATATATGAGCTGTAATTTATTAAATTAGCTGGGAATTGATCAAATGGTACAGAGAAATTTTACATAATTCCCGCAATTCTAGTGGTAACGTGATTCTGATCTTCTCCGAACAATTTGGCTAATCCAAAGTTTGCTATTTTGGGTCTAAGTTTATTATCAAGTAAAATAATGATTGCTTTAATATCTCTGTGGATGATCCCAATTTCTCACTCTTCCATGAAGATATGCCAACCCACTCATAGTCCCAACTATAATTTAGTGTCTCTCATTCTAGTGAAGTAGATGGTGTTTTGTTGTATCTGAAATTAATGCATCAGAGCGCCTCTCTGCGCAATTAACTAGCACTTTTTTTTTTAGGTTAGGGAAATCGATAACACGTCGGGATTACCTAGGCGAGGCCCAGGTTCAAAGCCGCCGACTGCCACTATAAACCCCAGGTATATCCAACAGCCCGCAAGCCAGATATACCAGAAACTTGTGACTCAGCAAGGGACGAGGCGTCCCGGACTCAAATCCCGTCCAGGGGCGGTAGTCTATCCAGGGGGCGTCTACCCTTCGAGCCTTATCACAGCGGGCCATGTCTCGGTGGGATTTGATCCCTGGTGGGCTGGGTGAAAACCACCTTCCCCACCGTACGGGATCCCACGTCATTGACACAATCAACTAGCACTTTACTAAACGAGTGAGCCTATTCATGTAGGTCAACCCTCCTATAAGAGACGCCACAATGTGTACACAATAGTCCATGTCACTCCATATTCTTATAGTGATTTCCTTATCTTTATCAACTCAATTCTAGGTTTAAATGAACTTTCAATTATCGTGCCTACTCGAAAACCACAATAATATTAAACTAAACATAAGAAACCACTATAGTGTTTAAACATTAGTGTCATCATACTAATGAAATGATCAAATACAATACATCCATAATGCCTATTGTGTCAAATATTATTAAATTTCTTAAATTATAGCCTTGAGTTAGTAAATTTCCTTTTCCTTTTATACAGGGGCTAGATTCTCTTACAATCCCACACATTTTTAAAAAAATTATTTTACAATATAGTAATAAAATAAAATACATATTATAAACGATAAACATACCATATCTCATACATATAAAATATCATTCCTTATTTCAAAACATAAATGGATAAGAGAAGTTTTAAATGATTTTATTTTCACCTTTTAACTAAATATAACTATGTTTATAATTTTTTAATTGTAAATATAATTATAAAGTAATATTAGTTTATTAAGTTTAACTTTGATATGTTCATGTCTATTTTTTATTTTCATCATATTTATTTTATTCTATTTATATTTTAATTTTTAGCCAATTTTCATAGGTTGTCATGGAAAAGTTAGTACATTTTGGATTCAAGAGTGTTTTTGGATAACATGTGATCTCAAAGGCCCGTTTCAATGGTGAGAGAGGAGTTGCAATGTGATTTATCAACTGCAAAAGGAATGGATAGTATTGGTAGGTGATCGAGTGTGCATGGTGCGACATAGGAGCAAGCGAAAAGTGTCAAAGTGGACTGCGCAAGAGGAAGTTGCTGACAAGTGTGGTCGGCCTGGTCAAAAGTAGTTAGAGTTTGGTCCAAGTTAGTTAGGAAATCAGTTTATGTGGACCTTTTTGTAAAAGGTGCAAGCCTATAAATAGAGTTAGGAATGTAGTGATAGATATCTTGATCTGGAGATCAACAAAAATAAAGGAGCATTAGTATCTTTTGTGAACTTTTTTGTAATATGCGGTTTTGGTTTGATATTTTTGACGAAGAGAAGAATGTTGGGATGCATTTCGACCATTGATGTTAACAAGAAAGGAGAATTAATGAAAACTATGTCTTAATCTGTAATGTTGGGGGGTGCATCCATGGAGGTGGGTAACAATTTTTGGTAAGGGATTTTCGGTAAAATGCAAAAAGGCCACCCTCGATTGATGGTTTAACAAGCTTTTGATCGAGTTTTTTTTAAACCCCTGATCGATCTATTGGTAAACCCTCGATCGAGGTTTTAATATCTCGATCGAGGGTTTACCAAGAGCTCGATCGAGGGTTTAAAAAGCCCTCGACCGAGGTCCCTGCCTCAATTGAGCTATGGACCTCGATCGAGCTTTATACCTCGATAGAGGTTCCTATTTTAAAAAATATATAAAAGGGCCGCGTGCACCCGCGACCATACCACATTTTGGGACAAAAAATCCTTGATCGAGCAAGTACCTCGACCGAGCATCTGCATCCCCGAACACCTTGCCCGTGAAGCTGCACCCCTAGATACATCGATCGAGATACCACGCAAGGCACACCCCCTTTCACCACGATGTCAGAGCAAAGAGGTAACCCCCAATCCTTCTGTTTTGAAATGGAATTTTAGTTTTTTTTTAAGTTTTAAAATGTTAGGTTAAAATTGGAAAAAATCATTATATAGATACTTTTAGGTTTGTTTTTTTCCCTAGTATGTTTGCAATGTGCGCTGGCAAGCATAAATGCTTCCGATAGCGTTTAAAATATGTTTAAAATTGAAATTTGTTTTTAATTTAATATAATTTTTTGTTATATATATATATATTTTGTCAACCGGCATTTATGCTGCCGGTTTAATTTTTAAATGGGAATCCAACAAGCAAAAATGCTGCCTGATTTTTTTGAATCCTCTCAGGATTGAAAAAATTCAAATTTGTTAAATTTAAAATTTAAATTTATAGTTTGTATAAATATTTCTATCAACCGACAGTCATTTATGCTGTCGATTTAATTTTGAAATGTGTGTCGGGAAAGCAGAAATGCTGCCCAATTTTTTTCAATCCTCCAAGAATACACGGAAGATTGAAAAAAATACAAACCCTAGACGCAAGACAATCATGAACCTTAAACCGACGTAGGCATTTATTTAAATAAACCATACATTTTGCTTTAAATATTTTGATAATATATATTTAAATATATATAAACTATTTAATTAGAATAAATTATAATTGTAATTGTAATTAAAATATTATATTAATTCATATTCATATTTCTTATAAATATTTTTTTCATAATAAAATATGATAGGTATGTTTTGTTTTATTAGTTGACATATTTTGATTTTAGTTTATTCAAAAGTGTACTTATGTATTTTAGTTTCTTTTTGAAGCTCAAACAAAAGTATGGATTTTCTTTTTTAAGGAAAGAAACATTAATAAATAAGTATGTAAATTTGAAAAAAAAATCAAATTAAAAAAGTTATAGAAATTCACGATTTAAATTTTTTTAAAGAAGATCAAATTAAAAAATGAATAGAAATCGATAATTTAAGGTAAAATTATATTTTTGATATTTTTTGGAAAAAATATATAGATTTATATTCAACATTTTGAAAATTATAAATTATAAATTTAGAATATTTTAAAATAATATAAAATATATTACTAATAAAATATATAAATTTATATATTAAATTCTGGAAAACTAAAATTGTAATTTAATTTTTTTTTAAATGGCTAAAAAAATGTACATAATTATAATTTTAAAAATTAGTTTAAAATTATAAATATCTATAGGAATTAGTTTAAAATCCCAAGTATTTGGAACTCATTTCCGCCCCATCGAAAACTCACAAAGCATTCTCTATAACCCAAAAAACATTTAGTGACTAGAATTCAACTCCTATTTTAGGAAGCTTCACCCAAATAACTACCACATGTCCATAATCTCAAATTGAACAAGAAATAAAGGAGTACTCAACTTTATGAAAATAAATCATAACCCCAATCACACCACATATTCGATAGTCTTCTTCACACCAACTTCAAAGCAAAAGAAAAAAACTCGTCAATCCATTTTGTTTTGTAAATTTTTTGGTGGTTTTTTGAGTAAGAGTTTTTTACTCGTATCCATATATGGAGTTACTTGCATTGAGTTATTTACAAAAAATCATTTACTATGCCTTATTTAATGCAGATGCATCTCTACAGTGGGGATCTTCGGTTCGTCGAAGGCAGAGCACTAGCGGATCTGCGACCATTCCTTGCCCCAGAGGTCGGTAGAGGACTCGTAAGTATACAATTATGCATGATGTACTCTTTGTTGTTAGTTACATCAAATTAAATTGTTTCACATGTGTATATTTAATCATTAACTTGTATGTCTCTATTTTCACAGGTTTGCCTAGGCATTCTATGCCGACACACTCTCCTACTGGGGAGATGAGCAACAACCACTCTAGTAGCCACTCTGTGCATGTGAGTGACAAGGATCAAGATATTGTTGGTGTCGATGGGGAGGTTCCCCATGATTTAGGTACATTAAATGCATATATATATTTCTTTCAGTTATCAGTACCTTTAATTTATATTGATTTCAAATTCACCTATAGTTGATGTATGCATTTTGACTGACATTTGTGTTTTCATCTAATTTTTAGGTGCTGCACAACAGGGTGTTGACGCTCCCGAGGAAGCACCATGGGAAGATGATATCACATGTATCATGCTGCAAGACATTACCAATAAACGTGAGTTTTTTTTCGAAAAACATCCTCTCCATTCCTCAGAACTCTCCTACATCACGTTCGATGCACATGATGTTAGAGACAATAGACAATCTACTGAAGGTCTACAGGTCCATTGGACCATCGATTTCTCTTTGGGCCTCTACATGTCATAGAAGAAGGGATGCTATGAAGGGTCCTGATAACTGGGCCACAGTGAGAGACACAACAACTGGCCATGATGTGAAGGGAGCATTATTTGATATCCCTCTTGACTGCACCTTTGGTCAACTGCTTAGACTCAAGGATTTTAAGCTAGATGTTGCAGTGCCTTATGTATATGACAGCTTCATTAGAGCGTGGTGCATGTTTCCCCACCATGGCCAGGTCCCAGTATAATTTGCAAAACATATCTATGCGGATTTTGTCTTGGATATGCATCAAGATTACACTAGCACACCATCGAGCTTCTATGGTGCTGGTGGGGGATGCAGTACAGACACCAATCGTTAAGTACAGACATTATCGCTAGACACGACGTATTTTAAAATGTATATATATTAACATTAACATATTCAAATTAACATACTTAGAAGTGGGAGCCAGCAAGGGTGTGGTTCATTAGCTGTTCAGTTGTTATGAAGTCACTTGTTATAAATTGGAGGTCACCCGTGTCCCATGTCTTGCGGAATGAAACATTGAAGAGAACTTTGATATATTGTGAAATAAAAGAAAGTTGTGTATATGTAAATAATATATTTTTATATCTTAAAAGTAACTAGCAAATCTAGACATTCAAATGACATATTATTATATTGTGATAATATAGTTCTAGAAACATAATTCCAAATGTAGAGCATTGCATACATCAACACTTCAAGAAACTTAGTTATGAAGTTATGTTCTTCCATAATATAAGAAAATCTATGACATAATTTCTTTGTATTTCTTCAAAATACCAATTGTAGCACATTGCTTCTTTGACCATGGTTAGAATCTTATTTCATCAATGGTTCTCTACTTAGCAATTATTTTAATAAAATCTAGATAATTTAATTAAGTGGTGCATACAATCCCTCTTGGTTTTTTTAATAATTATTTCCAATTTATATTTATTTATTGTGCATTCTTCTATCTTGAATTTGATTGATGCTAGTGAGATTAGCACACAAACATTTACTAAAATATTGCTAAATGATAGCTATGTAATGTCTTTACCTCGTTGATTATTTAGTCCAATATAGTTCTTCTCCTCTAAGTCATAAGTATTTGATATCCATAAGGCAACTGTTGGGTATCATATCATTTCATTCATAGCCTAGAGGGAACTCATGTTTCTTTTCAACCAAACATTTACAAAACACTCCTATGTATAAGGAGCATTATGTTGACACATGGGTTTTCTACCATATGTACATCAAGAATAACTTTAGTATAAGGGTCCATTCCAAATCTACATTTACTTCTTATCAAGGATGTATTTCCTCACAATATACTTTGTAAGTTTTTATAGTTACAATATTACACACATATGATCCATGACATCTCTAGTCTCCAACTCCTCAGAGAAGCTCTAACACCTTAAAGTTCATTTCCCTTTACTATGAAAGAAGTTCTTAACAATGCTAAGAAAGTTGTCCTCATTTATCATTAGATTTTCAATAAGGTTCCTTCATAGTGAAAATCACCTTAGTGAACACCAAAAGTGTGGTTACACCAGCATAGATACAAATCTCGGCTCTATCAAATGCTGAGAGGGATCAAATCTTTGGAGGTGTAAACCTTTTCTTAAGTATTGCACTCAACTATCAACTTTGATGTGATTCAGACCAAAAACACATCTTTTTATTTAAGGTCTACATATAATATTTTTATTACTAATATTTAATACTATTTATATTGTTTTTTTCCAATTTTCATTTATGAGCTCATATATATATAATTGTTTATTTCCAATTTTGAATTACTGTCATAAAATCATTTTTAATAATGTATTTAATAGTACATTTGTCTCATCCTTATGTGTAAAATAAACCACCGTCCACCCCCAAAACTTAATTTCTTTTATAGAAATAAATACAAGATAAAAAACCAAAAACTACTACTTTCTATACAAAACAGATAATAACACCAACTGCCTTCCCTGATTTTCATCCGGGATCCAATGCCTGATGAAGGATCAGCAGCTGCAGAATGGATATCGAAAGAAGTTCTAGAAGAAGTTACTTCATTTGAAGGCATCCTAGAAGAATTTGCTTCGTTTGAAGACCAATTACTACTTGATGTTTTGCTAACTGTATGACGTTGAACTTGGTCAAGTGTGACCACATTGTCCAGATTCGTGAAAGTAGGCCTTGTTGGAGAAGAAATATGTTGTTGCTCACCTGTCAGCATCCACACCGCTTGGGACATTGAAGGCCGCAACGATGCAGCTGATTGTTTGCACAGAAGACCAATTTTAATCACTCAAGCGCCATGTAGCCTCTACACATGAATTTTGTAATATACAATGAAATCTCCATATCTTACCCTCTTAAGATTATAGAATCCATTTTCAGATATATGAGCTGTAATTTATTAAGATTATAGAATCCATTTTCATATATATGAGCTGTAATTTATTAAATTAGTTGGGAATTGATCGGATGGTACAAAGAAATTTTACATAATTCCTGCAATTCCAGTGGTAATGTGATTCTGATCTTCTCTGAACAATTTGGCTAATCCAAAGTCTGTTATTTTGGGTCTAAGTTTATTATCAAGTAAAATAATGATTGCTTTAATATATTTGTGGATGATCCCAATCTCTCACTCTTCCATGAAGATATTCCAACCCACTCACAGTCCCAACTATAATTTAGTGCCTCTCATTCCAGTGAAGTAGATGGTGTTTTGTTGTATCTGAAATTAATGCATCAAAGCGCCTCTCGGCGCAATCAACTACCACTTTACTAAACGAGTGAGCCTATTCATGTAGGTCAACCCTTCTATAAGAGACGCCACAATGTGTACACAATAGTCCACATCACTCCATATTCTTATAGTGATTTCCTTATCTTTATCAACTCAATTCTAGGTTTAAATGAACTTTCAATTATCGTGCCTACTCGAAAACCACAATAATATTAAACTAAACATAAGAAACCACTATAGTGTTTAAACATTAGTGTCATCATATTAATGAAATTATCAAATACAATACATCCACAATGCCTATTGTGTCAAATATTATTAAATTTCTTAAAGTATAGCCTTGAGCTAGTAAATTTCCTTTTCCTTTTATACAGGGGCTAGATTCTCTTACCATCCAAGACATTTTAATTTTTTTTTTTTACAATATAATAATAAAATAAAATACATATTATAAACCATAAACATACCATATCTCATATATATAAAATATCAAATATTATTAAATTTCTTAAATTATAGCCTTGAGTTAGTAAATTTCCTTTTCCTTTTATACAGGGGCTAAATTCTCTTACAATCCCAGACATTTTTTAAAAATTTCTTTTACAATATAATAATAAAATAAAATACATATTATAAACCATAAACATACCATATCTCATACATATAAAATATCATTCCTTATTTAAAAACATAAATGAAAAAGAGAAGTTTTAAATGATTTTATTTTCACCTTTTAACTAAATATAACTATGTTTATAATTTTTTAATTGTGAATATAATTATAAAGTAATATTAGTTTATTAAGTTTAACTTTGATATGTTCATGTCTGTTTTTTAATTTCATCATATTTATTTTATTTTATTTATATTTTAATTTTTAGCCAATTTTCATAGGTTGTCATGGAAAAGTTAGTACATTTTGGATTCAAGAGTGTTTTTGGATAACATGTGATCTCAAAGGCCTGTTTCAATGGTGAGAGAGGAGTTGCAATGTGATTTATTAGTTGCAAAAGGAATGGATAGTGTCGATAGGGGATCGAGTGTGCATGGTGTGACATAGGAGCAAGTGAAAAGTGTCAAAGTGGACTATGCAAGAGGAAGTTGCTGACAAGTGTGGTCGGCCTAGTCGAAAGTAGTTAGAGTTTTGTCCAAGTTAGTTAGGAAATTAGTTTATGTGGACCTTTTTGTAAAAGGTGCAAGCCTATAAATAGAGCTAGGAATGTAGTGATAGATATCTTGATCTGGAGATCAACAAAAATAAAGGAGCATTAGTCACTCTTTTGTGAACTGTTTTGTAATATGCGGTTTTGGTTTGATGTTTTTGACGAAGAGAAGAATGTTGGGATGTATTTTGACCATTGATGTTAACAAGAAAGGAGAATTAATGAAAACTATGTCTTAATCTGTAATGTTGTGGGGTGCATCCATGGAGATGGGTAACAATTTTTGGTAAGGTATTTTTGGTAAAATGCAAAAAGGACACCCTCGATCGAGCTCTTGGTAAGCCCTCGATCGAGGTTTTAATACCTCGATCGAGGGTTTACCAAGAGCTCGGTCAAGGGTTTAAAAGGCCCTCGACCGAGATCCCTACCTCAATCAAGTTATGGACCTTGATCGAGCTTTATACCTCGATAGAGGTTCCTATTTTAAAAAATATATAAAAGGGTCGTGCGCACCCGTGACCATACCACATTTCGGCACAAAAAATCCTCGATCGAGCAAGTACCTCAACTGAGCATCTGCATCCCCGAACACCTCACATATGCAGTTGTGCCCCCAGATACCTCGACCGAGCTACCACGCAAGGCACGCCCCCTTTCACCACGATGTCAGAGCAAAGAGGTAACCCGCAATCCTTCTTTTTTGAAATGGAATTTTAGTTTTTTTTAAGTTTTAAAATGTTAAGTTAAAATTGGAAAAAATCATTATTATAGATGCTTTTAGGTTTGTTTTTTTTCCTAGTATGTTTGCAATGTGTGCCGGCAAGCATAAATGCTGCCAATAGCGTTTAAAATATGTTTAAAATTGAAATTTGTTTTTTATTTAATATAATTTTTTGTTTTATATATATTTTGTCAATCAGTAGCATTTATGCTGCTGGTTTAATTTTCAAATGGGAGTCCAACAAGCAAAAATGCTGCCCGATTTTTTTCAATCCTCCGAGAATACATGGAGGATTAAAAAAATTCAAATTTGTTAAATTTAAAATTAAAATTTATAGTTTGTATAAATATTTCTATCAACCCACAGTCATTTATGCTATCGGTTTAATTTTGAAATGTGTGTCGGGAAAGCAGAAATGCTACCCAATTTTTTTCAATCCTCCAAGAATACATGGAAAATTGAAAAAAATACAAAGCCTAGACGCAAGACAATCATGAACCTTAAACCGACGTAGGCATTTATTTAAACAAACCACATATTTTGCTTTAAATATTTTGATAATATATATATATAATAAACTATTTAATTAGAATAAATTATAATTATAATTGTAATTAAAATATTATATTAATTCATATTCATATTTCTTATAAATATTTTTTCATAATAAAACATGATAGGTATGTTTTATTTTATTAGTTGACATATTTTGATTTTAGTTTATTCAAAAGTGTACTTATGTATTTTAGTTTCTTTTTGAAGCTCAAACAAAAGTACGGATTTTATTTTTTATTTTTAAGGAAAGAAACATTAATAATTAAGTATGTAAATTTGAAAAAAAAAATCAAATTAAAAAAGTAATAGAAATTCACGATTTAAATTTTTTTAAAGAAGATCAAATTAAAAAATTAATAGAAATCCATAATTTAAGGTAGAATTATATTTTTGATATTTTTTAGAAAAAATATATAAATTTATATTCAACATTTTGAAAATTATAAATTATAAATTTAGAATATTTTAAAATAATAGTAAAATATATTACTAATAAAATATATAAATTTATATATTAAATTATGGAAAACTGGAATTGTAATTTAATTTTTTTTAAATGGCTAAAAAAATTTACATAATTATAATTTTAAAAATTAGTTTAAAATTATAAATATATATAGGAATTAGTTTAAAATCCCAGGTATTTGGAACTCATTTCCGCCCCATTGAAAACTCACAAAGCATTCTCTATAACCCGAAAAACCTTTAGTGACTAGAATTCAACTCCTATTTTAGGAAGCTTCACCCAAATAAGTACCACATGTCCATAATCTCAAATTGAACAAGAAATAAAGGAGTATTCAACTTTATGAAAATAAATCATAACCCCGATCACACCACATATTCAATAGTCTTCTTCACACCAACTTCAATGCAAAAGCAAAAAACTCGTCAATCCATTTTGTTTTGTAAATTTTTTGGTGGTTTTTTGAGTAAGAGTTTTTTACTCGTATCCATATATGGAATTAATTACATTGAGTTATTTACAGAAAATCATTTACTATGCCTTATTTAATGCAGATGCATCTCTACATTGGGGATCTTCGGTTTGCCGAAGGTAGAGCACTGGCGGATCTGTGGCCATTCCTCACCCCGGAGGTCAGCAGAGGACTCGTAAGTATACAATTGTGCATGATGTACTCTTTGTTGTTAGTTACATCAAATTAAATTGTTTCACATCTGTATATTTAATCATTAACTTGTATGTCTCTATTTTCACAGGTTCGCCTAGGCATTCTATGCCGACACACACACCTGCTGGGGAGATGAGCAACAACAACTCTAGTAGCCACTCTATGCATGTGAGTGACGAGGATCAGGATATTGTTGGTGTCGATGGGGAGGTTCCCCATGATTCAGGTACATTAAATGCATATATATATATTTCTTTCAGTTATCAGTACCTTTAATTTATATTGATTTCAAATTCACCTATAGTTGATGTATGTATTTTGACTGACATTTGTGTTTTCATCTAATTTTCAGGTGCTACACAACAGGGAATCGACGGTCCCAAGGAAGCACCATGGTAGGATGATATCACACGTATCACGCTGCAAGACATTACCAATAAACGTGAGTGTTTGCTGAAAAACATCCTCTCCAATCCTCAGAACTCTCATGCATCACGTTCGATGCACATGATGTTAGAGACAATAGACAATCTACTGAAGGTCTACAGGTCCATCGGACCATCGATTTCTCTTTGGGCCTCTACATGTCATAGAAGAAGGGCTGCTGTGAAGGGTCCTGATAACTGGGCCGCAGTGAGAGACACAACAACTAGCCATGATGTGAAGGGAGCATTATTTGATATCCCTCCTGACCGCGCCTTTGGTCAACTGCTTAGACTCAAGGATTTTAAGCTAGAGGTTGCAGTGCCTTATGTATATGATAGGTTCATTGGAGTGTGGGGCATGTTTCCCCACCATGACCAGGTCCCAATATAATTTGCAAAACATATCTATGCATATTTTGTCTTGGATATGCATCAAGATTACACTAGCACACCATCGAGCTTCTATGGTGCTAGTGGGGGACGTAGTCATGCGCATCCTGGGACTACGAGAGGCCCTTGAGCTTAGCCATAGCCAAATTGTTTGGTAGGTCACCCTTTCAGGACGATGCTTAGGATAGATGATGTAGCTGAGTCATCTCAGCTAGTGACTGAGGAGCGTAGTGCATTGGAAGAGGTGACACACATGACAATGCATGATACCATGATGGCTGTGCAGGCAGAGAGACGCAAAGCACCCACTACACCTATAGAGCCTAAGTTACAGTAGGTGACCGATGATGTTCTCAACATTCTTGATCAGGACACAATGCTGCAGTATGCTATCATCACCCACAATGCATATTTTAGACTACATGATAGATGCAAGCCTCGACTGATGGGACAAGTATATCTTTATTGTCATCATTTGATTGTCGTCATTTGATTGCCATGATTGTTAGGCATATATTTTTTTAACTAATACTTTCCTTTCTGTCAGACCTCCATGCAGGAGTCCGATTTCATGGAGGTCATGTTTGGGAGTGATGCATCTATTCAAGGTCTCGCTGCAGTTCTGTCAGCCCATGTCGATGAGGTAAGTGTTAATTGTCATCCTAAATTTGAATTTCTAAATTCAAGTCAATTGTTGAACACACAATATTTTGGTTTGTTCCAACTTTCCTCATTTATCTTGTTCATATTGTAAAGGATAGAGGAAAGGGCATTGCACATGATTCTACACAACCTCGCTCGAGTCCTACTCATGACACACCAATCAATGAGGCCCTAGTTATTTATGTTCAAATTGTTTGCATATTTATGTTCAGATTATAATTTACACGTTTAAATTGTAATTCTAA
Source organism: Pseudotsuga menziesii (assembly GCA_001517045.1). Classification (NCBI taxonomy): domain Eukaryota; kingdom Viridiplantae; phylum Streptophyta; class Pinopsida; order Pinales; family Pinaceae; genus Pseudotsuga; species Pseudotsuga menziesii. The sequence goes on along the minus strand of LPNX010863153.1, from coordinate 129,150 downwards.
AGTTCAAATTATAATTCATTAATATAACTATTTTCATGTCATGGAAACATACATAGGCAACTGCAAATGAGGGCATTGAAGCTGTTGTGATGTTTATGGATGAGTGGGTTACTGCTCATTGACCAGGTCTTAATGAAGGCTCTTCTTGATAGATACCCAACCTCCCAAACCTGACACTCAACTCAAGCAAGGTGAGTTCATAGATCTGTGTTTCATATATATATTTAATTTTTTCTCCCATTCTACATGTAATTTAAATATGTGGTATGTAATTGACTTGGAGAGTTCATGGTTTTAACTTCTGCAGTTCTCAGACCTAGGAAATTTTCTTTTTGATGTGGATGAGGAAGACCATGGGAATAGTGTAGCTGGCAGTAGTGTCCATGATGGTCGATCTCTTGATCAATGGCGTAGGAGTGATTTGTAGACTGTTATTTCTAGATGTTATTATTTTGGACTTTATTATTTTGTAGACTGTTATTTGTGGACTTTATGAATATCTCTCTATATATATGTGGAATTTTGTTTGAACATGATGGTTTGTTAAATGTTTTAAGTATTTGCAGTTATATTTTAAAGCTATTTATGTTTTACAATCTTAATGTTATTTTTAACAATCATTAATGCTTTACAATATTACGAAATTGTACAATTTTCCAATTTAATAAATTACAAGTTTACAAAATTTACAATGTTTACAAAGTTTACAAGTTTACATGTTTGCAAAATTGTCAATCGAACGCAACATACAATTTTTAACATAACTTACAATTACAATGTTACAAAATTTTCAACTTTACAATGTAAGATCTACTAGGTGAAAATTAGAACTACAATGTAAAATTTGATTTCATATTTCAGAAGAAATTTTGATTTGCTACATCTCAAAAGCATGTCAACTATGTCTAGGTATCAACTTATAATATAAATTTCATTCATCCGGCTAATGGGTTATAGGAATGTCTCATCTCCATAATACGATCATGGTCAGCTACTGACATTTTCCATCTCTTTGGTTCACCCCTCTTCACCTTTATTTCAATGAGATGTATCCTCGCTACCACCACCGAATGAATGTACTAACAATGTATATATTCATGCATGAAATCTCTATAAATAATATAGTCACCTTGTCTTCTAACTTTTTCAAAAAAGTGTCCCATCACAACTAGGTCACCAACTTGGTACGTGAACTCTCCATCGACATAGGGTCACACCAACCTGATTTTTATTTGTGTACACTGCATCAAAAAGTATGCTACATGCTCATCATTTCCCGGTGGTGAAATTACAACAAATACATCACCTGCATCAATAATTTAAAATATTAAACAAATCTTAAATATATATATATGCATGTGTACAAGACTAGAGGTTTAAACATTCAATCAACTATCATGTACCTTTCTTAACCTAATCAGAAACCCGATCATGATTTTGTGAAACCACTACCTTGTCAGTGTTCATCTATTTCCATGTCAGAATTGGATGTGGCCCCTTTGGACTAAGAGGGACACATTTCCATTGTTTGACATATGCATCCTTCATACAATGATCAACTCCCAGTCCATTGGCATCAATGCAGAACTCACAAAAACATGAATACTTCCTCATTTCAATGGAAAATATGTCTCCCATGTATTTACTACGAACTGAATGTAGTTCTCTTGTACTAGGTATGGTATCGCAATACCATGGCATGAATCTATTCACATCACCAAGGAAACATCCCAAAAAAGCCTTCATCGAATAAAAAACATCATATATATAATAATAATAATAATAATACAAACACATTTATTAAATTCCAATTAAGTTGTTGTTCCTACCTGCGCACTGACCTTGCTTGTTCATGACCTTGGTGACCCAAATTTTGTGTGCACCAATCAACTACTTCTGCTGAGCACTTGAGTCTAGATGCACTATGACTCATTTGGTAACTCTGAAGTGCTTGTTTCATGCATGCACCTACGCCATCATGTTCACCCTTTCCATGCCCCATTTCTAAAAAGCTCCAGGTGTGTCGAATACCTGCCTCTTTGTGAAGATGACTCAACAAATAAAATGAGAGTGTTGATTTGAAATGCCCCACACACCCATATGACCAAATCCAGTGTTATGTAAATGACACCCCATTCTTTTTGAATAAATCATAAATTATCCCAAAGCAGTGTTGAACAAACAACGTGTCATTCTCATGATCATCACTGACATAAAAATGGTATTCCTTGATCACATCATGTGACTGAGGAGTGTTATCCCTACCATCAATGCTCACCTAAGCATGTATACACAATACATGTACAAATATGGACACCTGGTCAGAGTGATAATACTCACTTTGTATCTCTCTCTGAGGAGCAAATGTGCAATTCTCAGCAAATTCTACCACCAATAGGATTGTGCCTGGCTCAAAAACCTCATGAGAATGCTTAAATTATAAAGCTTTCCACCTAGACCTATGAGAGTGTTTAATGTATATGTAAATATGACTTTGAAACTTGTTAATGAAGTCTGATATAGGAATATCATCCTTGAGCAAGTCTATCTTCTTAGATGGAAGATGTGAAGAAGATGATGGATTCATGGAGACATACTCATATCTCTTCCACTAGACTGGGATCGATAGGAAACTTCCTATGGAACAATGCCAAATCAACACATTAATGGCATCTTCTCCCACCTACATACCTTTTAATGAAAACACATTTTCAGTATTCCTATTGCATGGTATCATAGAAATAAAATCCTGAACTGTGTGAGGAGCTCGTTGACCATCCCAATGTTTTTTGCAAAAATCCACAAATGTGTCATAGTATAAATGGAATTCAATGTGGTATCAACATCAACAAGTGTCCCTAATCATATTCGTCCTAATATACCACGGTTTCAAATTATTGAACATGGTAAATCAAATCTGGACACCGGTATTTGATTCTTTGAATTCCTCAAACAAAGCAACTCTTGTCATCTCCATAACATGCTTGCAATGCTCCTTATAAATTCCTCTGCCAGAAAATTGTCCTAGGACATGTTTTTGATTTGGCATAGCACGAGAATGGTTGTCCTAATACTCTATCACCTTCTCTCTTATGCCCTCTTCCATCCTCACTTTATATGCTTCTCTGCATATAACAGCCCAACAAGTAGCTTCATCATTTTCATCTATCTTTACCCTAAATTTAGTGTATTTATGCAGTGTTTTTCTTGAAATGTGGAGCATCTTTGAGATTGTTGCATCCATTTGATTTCTTGAGGTGCTTCATGCCACAATACCAGTTGTAATTACCCTACGTGCAACGTTGATATCAGTTTTTCTTGACTTTCCAAATGCAGATAGTGCAGTTGTTACATTTTCGGTTACATTCTCACATGCATTTTTATTTTTAACATCCTTAAAACCCAACAAATTTCTGGCACGTTTCAATTTTTTGTGTTTTATCAATCCATGTAGGATTTGAGCTTGTGTAATCATTGATTGTTGTTCAAGGTACAACTTGATTATGTTACTAACATGCTCTCTAATTGTCCAATCAGGGGTCAGGTTCCCAAACTCTTCTAGAGTGGCATCATCTAACCCTCTTAAACAATTAACATCCATTCCAACGTCATTGAAGCTCCCAATTAATCTTGAGAAATCAGAGGGTGCAAGATCATGTGATGACTGGATAGGGTCTAGCAATAAATAAATACAATCTCTTGGAATAAATACAAATAAATGCAAGCTCAAGAATAACAAGTTTATCTTACTTATCATATTGTAGTAACTGGAGATGAATATGGACCTCGATTTAAATCAGCTTTCTAATGGTTCAAAGCTAGTCATTTGGCCACCAAGACTGTCTCAGGCTTGAGTATTGGGGCAGTACCCCTCACTTCACGATGCAGGTAAAACTACTAACCGCTTGGCCACAAATGGCAGATCTTTGGTTTTCCTCATAGGTGGGAATCTAGTCAATTCAGTAGGGGTCATTGTCATTTTCGCTTGGCAGGTCCTCTCAATGGCCAGCTAGTTCGGGTTCCTATAGTACTCCTCATAATGAGTTTTAGGGAAAATCCCAATCACTTCCCATAGTTGTTGCGGATGAGACTTATGTCCTAAACTGGATGTTATTAAGTAAATTATGTTATTAAGTAAAATATGTTACTCTACCTTACCTTAAGTAAATTGTAATGTGATTGTAATTTGTGATTGTAATTGTAATTATGATTCTAATTCTAATTGTTTATTTTCTTTGAGATCATCATTATCATCAATGCTTAAAGAAATATGATTCTATTATCATAATGTAATTATCAATGCTTATCATCAATGTAATTATCTATTATCAATGCTTAAATCCATGTAATTATCATCATTATCATAATGTAATGTAAAATTGTATTGCTATTTACTCTTCCTTACTGTCCCATTGACGTAAGGTTGATGCTTATGCACATTAATGTGATTGTAACGTGATTGTGATTGTAATTGTAATTGTTGATTTTCTTTGAGATCATCATTGTCGTCAATGCTTAAAGCCATATGATTCCTAGTCATTTGTACATGATTGTAATGTAATGTAATTGTAATTATAAAATTGTTTAATGTAACTGTAATTGTAATGTAATTATCATCATTATCATAATATAATGTAAAATTGTAATTTGAACACTGAAAATGATCATATATGAATATGAAATTAAAATCATATTAAAATCAATGAAATGAGAGATAATGCTATAGAAAAGATGAAGAAAATAAGTGTAATGATAAGGCTATATATGCATATTCATTTAGAACTAGATATTATGCTAGAATATTATACACTAGATATAATTATATATGTTCATCAACCATTCTCTAATTTCATTGGACAACTCTAGAACTACTCATACTATAATACACTTACTTTGTATATATGTTTAATTTAGTGTAGTGGTAAAACATTTTTTTCAATTCTTTCACAACACATACCATTATTTCACACGTACACATAAGTGGTTTAGAAGGTTGTATATATACACGCACATACAATATATATAAGTTTATGAATTAATTACAAAATTACAATTTTACAAAATTATAATTAAATTCTAAACAATTTAATATGTATATATATATATATATATACAC
>LPNX010863153.1:47119-122875 GCA_001517045.1 Pseudotsuga menziesii | reverse complement strand
TAAGGTCACACAGTTCATTAAATGCAAAATTTCACACATTAAATGACATCAAAATATTTTAAAAAAATATCATTGGGAAGCCAACATAATATTCTACAATTTGTTTCTTTACTGCAAGTGGAAATTCACATGGCATATATGCGTTTCGAGTGCTTCTATTGAGCACATGAGTCAAAAATCAGGTTTTCATCGCCAGATTTGGCCAAAAAGTGTTACCCACCTTTATGGAATCATGCTAACATGATGATATGATGTTCTTTTTGTCTGAATTATGTGATGTTCTTTTCATCTGAATGATGTGATGTTCTTTCCGTTTGAATGATGCGATGTTCTTTTTTCCTGAATGATGCAATGTTCTTTTTGACCCAATGATGTGATATTTATATGTTATCCTCCATATCTGATGATCAAAAGTCTTTATATGGTTTATGGATTTTTACATGTTGACATATTTCTTAAGTTAATATGAGTCATGAGTTGCCACGATAGTAAAATTTGTTGTGAATGATGAATAAATAGTTCATGTGTGATGTCTAATCTCCTGGATATGGAAATTGTATTGTGACAGAGAGATTAAGAGCGCAAATACTCTTCTTTAATGTGGAAACTTGGTTCCTATAGGCCTCCCTCAAACATATCGGGTAATATTGCATCTGCTTCGCAGGTGTTGCTGGACAGGGTAAAACATCTTCGGTTTGTTGTTTAGGGAGAGTGAGTCAAAGGGAGTTTATAGTGAGTGAACCCCTGTCGATAGAAGTGTGTTAAAAAATGGTTCCACTGCCAGGACCATAGTGAAAGGAAGAGGAGGATATGTTGTGGTGTCCTAAGAAACAAAAAATCCAGGACTGGTTCGATCAAAAGCTCTGAGAATTTGCATCATAGGAAAACAAAAACTCTAGACTGTTCACAGAGGAGTGGTTCAGAAGGTATATCTACTCTAATTTTCAAAAAGTTTTCTTTTTTTGAATTCCCGATAATCCTGTACGAGTGGCTGGCACAACTCACCTTCCAGAAAAGGAACTTCGAAGGCGACGAACCTACTTACATGACCCATGACCTGATTCAGCGCCCGAAAAGGGTAAAAAACAAGGCATCAAGAGCTGTCGAAGTGTGGATTGACAACATCTTGGAAGGATATATTACTGAGTTTGATATCGACACAGTCAAATATTATAGCGACGCAGAGAGGGAGTTCTTCCAGTGACCGATAAGAAGGTTCCTATTGTTGTTACAACTATGGATTAAGATACTCATCTTTGGAAAGGGTATATTGAATATGAACTTCGACAAGTAAAGCTATGGTGTTCAGAGGTTATGGGTATTACAGAGATGAGGGTTGGATGGAATGATATGGGTTATATGGGTAGGAGTTACGGCAAGACTCTGAGGGAAGTCGAGGAAGAGCATGGTCTTCTACGGAGTCGGGTGAGGTTCCAAAAAGAGAAGAGGAAGAGGACTGAGGAGAGTCCTGGTGCGACTGGAACAAAAAACTACAAAAGGAGACCACAAGGGACCAAGCGACCCTGTAGTGATGAATGAGATGACCAAGCTATGCCCAAGTTCGAGGAAGGACCAACCCAAAGAAACAATGTACCTACACCTCTATGCACTGTGCCGCATTCAGAAAGAAACAGCAGATCATCTCAATACTTCCCTGTGTGTTACCACATGAGTAATAGTAGCGGATCAATGAATACCGAAAGAAGGCCTAGAATGGTAGGGGATGATGTAAAAATACCTATGTTTCATGGGAACAGGACTGAAGACCATGAGCAGTATTGGTTTCTCTGCGAAGCAATATGGACTATAAAACAAGTCTAGGATGAAGACATTAAGAAGGGACATATTGCAACAAATTTTCGAAGTTGTGCATTAGGTTAGTAAATGTATTTTGTACAGGTGTCGACAGGGCATCAACAGAAGACACTAATGAAAATTATGACCAAGTTAATTGAGGAATTCTAGAAACCCAAATTTGAGTCACAGTATATCACTGAGTTGAAGGAAATCAAACAGTATCCTAACGAGTCAGTATGGGATTTCGATCAGCAGTTCAAGACTCTGATGGCCAAGGTTATCTTTAGAATGAGTGATGTGCAACACAAAGAATGGTTCATCGTAGCATTGGTATCACACATCCAAATTTCTCTAATGCAGCAGAATATTGCAACACAAATTCAGGATTTGGAAATTGCGATGAAGCTAGAGGCTTCGTCATTTGGGGAAACAGGGGTTGGGATGAACCAAACCCAATCACAAGTGGTAAATCTGACAATCCAGTTGCAGGATATCAAGAAGGGAAAGGACATTCATGAATAAGTATGGTGTACTCAATGTCGCACATAAGCACATCATAAGGATCAATGTCCATACTTTCACAATTACCTACTAGTTGGAGTCCCTAATCCATTATGTCAAGGATTGTTTCCATAGTGTTGGATCTGTCAAACTAGAGGACATTGACATGAGGAATTTGTATACCTTGAAAATGTGGTGTTGAAATCGGAAAATCTATTTTGCAATTTCTGTCAATCAGTCGGCCATGAAGAGCAGGATTGTAGAGAATACAGCTTGCTTCGAGAAAGAACAATGGATACACATTTAATGAAAGAATAATAAAATCGATCGATAGAGAGGATGCAACCAAAGTTCACACAACAAAAACCATAGTTTTCTCCATCGCAACCTCAGTACAATCAGATGCATTATCATCACCAACAGTTGTAGTATACTCAATTGTAGTATACTTAGCCATAATACACTCTGTCACAAACTAATCAACAGAAGCAGTAGTTCAATCAACCACAACACTAGCCACAAGGAGGATTCCGTGGAGGATTCCAAGGAGTTCAGAATGGAGGCTTCGGTCGAGGAGGAGGTATGGGATGAGGTTGTGGATCTATGCAATGATATAATTGCAGAGTCTTAGGACATTATCAGTGAGATTTACCAAACCTCCAATTGTAATGTACTTATTGTACTCCTGCAAATCATACTATCGAAGAATGTCCACAATTGATTACAAAGTGGCAAGCTAAGAATCAACCGAGCCCACAACCTTAACCAAACCAGAATGAGAACCAAAATGAAAACTAGAATGTGAACCATAATGAAAATAAAGGATCAATTGTTGGAAAGATATTGGTAGAACCTAAGACTCAGCCCACAGATGTTGGAGTTATCACCTGAGGAGGAGCGACAATAGGAGATGATGGATCGAGTCTACCAAACATCTGACTGGAAGCTCAGAAGAAGGTTTAATTTAACGTTGACACAAAGAAGGAAACCTTCTTTGACACAAGAGACATCTTGAACATGAATATGAATAAGCTACCTATCTATGAAATCCACCTTATTTTGATTCAACAGATGGATCAAGAACATCGCGAAAGGTCGGAACATTGTAAAATTTCTTAGAAAGTTGTCTTTCGCTAGAAAAATATCCTGATGCATTAGTGAAAATTGCAAGGTTGGTGAACTGACAATAGAAGGGGTGAAAATACCATAATTTTAATTCTTTGCGTAAGAACAAAACAGGAAGATAAATGAGGATGAATGCCTAGATTGGAGATTATGATGTTGATTTAGTCATTTTTGATCTAGGATCCGACGTCAATGTTTTGACAAAACAAACGTGGGAAAGGATGGGGAAACCACAGGTGGTATGGTTCCCTGTCGAATTGTGGTTGACGAATCAAGCTAGGGTGCCCCAATTGGTTGAGTACCTCATTTACTCATCGAAGTTGAAGGATTGAAGATGTATGCGGACTTTGACGTCATTGAGATAGTTGGTGACATTAGTTAATATACCACAATATTGGGGATTGTTTGAGAAAACGCCGGAAATATGGCAGTTATAAACTTTAAGAAGAGAGTCATGAATTTTAAAAACTAGGACATTCAAGTAATCACACCTTTGGATCTGAATGAGGGATGAAGATATGTTGAACCTGGTACAACCATATCCAGTTGGACTGTTAAGAGTCGAATCCAAATTTCATGTTGATTGATAAATAGGAATAATATGATAGATGATTGTTATAAAATTACAATAAAGATCGCCTTTATAACATTTGAGAAAGCATAGTGAAGGGCTACACCCTTTCACTAGTAACTTAATAATCTTTTTTTTACAAATAATAATTTAAAAAAAATATTCACAACATTTCCTTCCCCTTGGGAAAGCTTTGTCCTCAAAGCTTGAGTATTTTCCTAATGTCGTCCTTTATTCTAATTCTATGCCAGTATTAGAATCGGAAGAGATTTCTTGTGTAGAGACTTGCACTTCTTTTCCATTGATGATTTTTTCATTGTATTGTCTGACTATTCCTACATTTATTTCCCAGGGTCCAGTCATCACTGCATGGAAGACATATGCTTTTCTTCTTTTTTCTATTTTCAGAGTAACTGTTAGATGTTTTTGACCTATTTTCAATTTCATAGGCATATGATTGAGGTTTGTGGCATTGATGACTGGGTGACCAATTATCTTCACAGTTCCTACATTGTTTCTCTTTTTCTTGTTGATAATGGTTATCGCCTCTTGTTTTTATTCCTTCCAATTTGTGTTCTATGAACTTTTCTTTACGTCTTTCTACTTCTACATTTTGTATGTCATGCAACTTTAATTCTTTTTGGAGGTATGGTTTAAGAACTCCTAAATAGGTTTCATTTCTTTGTTTGTCAAACAACCCAAATACTCATGTCGATAAGGATTCCCATTGATATGTGAATTCCTCAACGCTTCAGACCTATTTTTATCAGGTAAGTTTACTAAAAAATTCATCTTCTTTGATTCCTTGAAACCTATTAAAAAAATAATTTGTGAACAAGTTCCAGGTGTAGGAAAAACTGTCTCTCTTCCACCATAAGTACCAATCATAGGCATACCCTTCCATATGCATTGATGCATATTTCACCTTCTCCACGTCGGATTGAATATTGTAAATGTCGAAGTATTCTTCCTCTTTGTTTAACCAGGAAATTCATTGGTCTTCACTTCCATTGTATTTCAACAACTCTATTTTTGCGTTAGGTGGGTACACTATGTAAGGATGATATTGCTTTCCTTTTGCTTTACGGTTTGATGGTGGCTCAGAGCTATTGGATGTGCAAGTGAAATATTTGAACTACTTCATTGTTGGCATTTATTTTTAGCCTTTTTATTCTCTACTATCTTACGGATAGCGTCTATTTTCTTGTTTAATCGTTCCTCCATATCTGGAAGTATTTGTGTTTCTATCTCTTGTTTAAGCGTCACATTGTTAATATTTATTTATTTTTGCAAATATGATTGATTCCTGGTGAGTGTTTCTTGTGTGGAAACATGAAATGAGGCATCTAACATGTCTGGACTGTTGACATGGTCTATACTAGGCATTAGTTTTTGTAACACCTCCATTAATGTATTATGGTTCTGCATCATGGCACTCAAGTTTTGTGTTATGGTGTTTATTTTTTGAGTTATGGTACTCATTTTGTCATCCAAGTCTTTTTCTTTCTTGTTCAAGATGTCAAATTTTTCATCCATCCTTCTTTGTAGTACCAGAACAACCTCGTCTTTAATTTATTTCTTAAGTACTGTATTGTTATTTTTTATCTCTTCCTTCAAGCTTTTTCAATTAGCAGTTAGGGACTTGATGTCCTTATCCATTTTTTTGATTTGGTATATTAGTTTTGCCATGGTCTTGGACCTTGTATGCGGAGGTGTTTACTTCGACGCTATTTTGTCTTATGACGGGTGGATTGTTTTTTTGAATAATAATAAATATTAATTAATTAATTAAATAATATTAGTATTATTTTGATAAACCATATAAATAGTTTGTTATATAGTTTTTTTTAAGTTTAAAAATAAATATAATATATATAATATTTGATTTTTATTAAAAAATGTGTTTTTTGCAAGCTTACACCTTGAAGGGAAACAAGATGGTGGTGCCATGAAGATGAGTGAAGCAATGTTGTGTGGGATGATGTAGTGGCATGGGGAAGATGTGGATGGAGGTTTGTTGCAATGGTTGGTTGGTAGGCAACACATAGCATCAGGGTAGGAGGGCACGGGTAGAATGAAGGACATAAGTGTGGGTATGAAGGAGGTGTAGGTCTATGGTGGAAGGAGGGGTGTGCAAGAAGACATAGAAGGTGTGCAAGTAGAGTGGTGAGGTGTGGAGAAAGAATAGACTATGCAGGAGGTGCGTGGAGGATTTGAGTGTGAAGGATGAATGTGGGAGATGAATCCAATGTGAGGAAAAAGGGTGGGTGGAGTGTGGAATGAAAGGTTGTGAAGAATGGAAGGCGTGGAAGCGTGAGAGAGATATGGGTGAAATGAAGGGAAGATGTCATGTGTGGGTGAGAAATATTAAGAAAGTGAATGGAGAGAATAAGCAGTAGCAGGGTGAAGAGGGAGTGGATGAGCCGAATCTGAGCTCAGTGCTGGAAGAGTGAATATGCTCTGATACCAAATGGTACAACTATATCTGGTTAGACTGTTAAGAGTCGAATTCGAATTTCATGTTAAATGATAAATAGGAATAATATGATAGATGATGGTTATAAAATTACAATAAATATATCCTTTATAAGGATTGAGCAAGCATAGTGAAGGGTTTGATTCGGATTTATGTGTGAACAAAATGAAAGAAAATTTACATAATCATAATCACAAACATTTTGCAAAGATAACCGAGATACAGTTAACACATATTCTATTAAATGGTGGAAATAGAATAGACAGCAATACAATAGCTAGAATGGTGGTAGCTATCTCTAAGAAGAGATGTGACTGCTACGCTCATCCGTGCAAAGCTGAATACAAAATTAGGCCAAAGGGGCCTATTTATAATAATAATGAGGGTGAGAACCCCAAAAGTCCAAAACCTAACCCTAGAAGATGAATTGTCATAAAGTTTGCGGCCCCAAGGTGGTAAGTTGAACAGTCAACTTCCCGGGGTCATAACGTTTGCATATGATCTTCGATTTGGGCATTCAACAGCTCATTGGAAAGGTCTATCTAAGCCTGCAACATCTCTGAAGAATACATCCATCTTACCATAGACAAGGACCTAGTCTGGAAAAATTATATCTCCGCATCATTGGACTCTAACAATCCATTAGAAAATAGAAAAAATACTTTACATGAAGTATCGATTAAGAAATGTTGATGGATCACCCAATCATTGAACTGGGTCGCAACAAAAATTATTAAACTACCAACATATGAAGGACTACACAATTTTCTTGGGCTTATTGATGAATTTGAAGGAAAAGTATCTGAACCACAACGACTATTGGCATTGGGTAATGGACTGAAGGCTACTCCAACAAGATGGTAGGAGACACATAAGAGTTCGATAGGAAACTCGTGACGATGTTGCAGACTAATGGAATTTTTATTTGGAAAAGAAGAGTAGTACCCAGGTAAGAAATATTCCAAGAATGCAGAATCCCAATGATCATTTGGTCGCATGTGAGAATGCATGGGTATCGAAGCCCAAGGAGGAATGGGTACATGCATTTGTTCACATGTTGGATGAAATACCAAGGTGATGGTATGCTTCTGTAGACCTACGAAGGGATATTATGACCTAGGAATAATTGACAATCAGATTTTCTCATACCTTCATCTTCGCAAGTGTGGATCCAGGTATACATAGTGCAATACAACACATTCACAACATTGTGTTGGAATTCGTTACAATAACATTTTTGATGGGATCAAAAGATATACCAGCAACGAAGTTGATGAAAGAATTCTATAACGTGACAAGTGAGCCAGATGATGGAGATTATCCTGCAATATCAATATCGTAAAGTTGGAAGATAGTCGAGATATTGCAACACCAAAAAAACTGACGGATAAAGTCCAGCAACCACTTAAGACATGAAAGGTTAATATTGGGATGAATGAAGACCTGAAGTTCACCAATGTCAGATATTATTGGGATGAGGAAACTATGGTGAAGATTACTAATCTACTACATGAATTCCAGGATTTTTTTCCAACAAAGTTTATTGACATGAAATGGATTTCAGGCGACTTGGGTGAGATGAGAATTCCTCTAAAATCGGATGTGAAATCAATGAAACAACGCCCTTATCAATTGAATCTATGATACAAGGATCTCATGAAGGAAAATATTGATAGGATGCTATATGCTGGCATCATCAAACCTATGGAAGAGTCGTAATGGATCCGTACGATGTTTATTCAAGATAAGAAGACGGGAGAAATCCAGATTTGTGTCGACCTCCGGAAGTTAAATGGTGTGCGTATACATGATCCGTTCCCAACTCAATTTATGGATGAAGTATTAGAAGGAGCCAAAGGAAAAGAGGTGTATTCATTTACATATGGGTTTTCAGGTTACCACCAAACCAAGATTGCGAAGGAAGATCAACATAAGACAACTTTCGTTAGAGAATGGGGTTGTTTTTAGTACACAATAATTCCACATGGTCTCAAGAATTCCCCTGCGATATTCTCACGAATAATTGTCGTTGCATTTAAGGATTTATTCAGAAATTATCGGCGGTCTACATGGCCGACTAGATGGTCTATGGGATAATCAAAGACCACATTGTGAACCTTCGACTGATATTGAAAAGATGTTGACAACACCATATTTCATTAAATTTGAGGAAATTTTTATTTTGTGCTCCGTTTGGGATTTTGTTGGGACAATTTTTTTGCAAGGAAGGTATGTTGTTAGATCCTGCCAAGATTGCAATAATTTTTTATCTACCAGCACCAACGATAGTAAAGCATCTAAGGGAAATCTTGGGTCACACCGGATATTTCCGCAAGTTTATAAGAGGATATGTGATGATTGTCGCACTCATGGAAAACCTATTGAAGAAATACGCGAAGTTTGAGCGGAAGGACAAATGTCAAAAAAGTATCGATATTCTCAAATAGAAGATGGTCGAAGCGCTGATACTAGTATTCCCAGATTGGATGAAGGAATTTCATGTCCATTTTGACACTTCATCAGTCACATTAGGAGTAATTTTGGCACAACCAGGCGAAGGAGTGATTGACCACCCAATCGCATTTGCAAGTCAGAAGTTATCTACTGGAAAAGGAACTACACAAGGATGAAAAGGAAAGGCTTGGCTATAGTCTACGCCCTACAAATATTTTGACATTATCTACTCGGAGGACATTTCAAAATGTTTATGTATCATTCTACGCTCAAGTACCTGGTGAATAAGCCCATGTTGAGGGGGGGAATCTGTCGATGTTTGCTTCTTTTTTCAGGAATTTGATTTTGAGATCATCGTAAAGCCAGGAAGGTTGAACGAAGGACCTGATCACTTGTCACGAATTGTGACAGTTGAAGAACCAAGTAGCAATAAGGATGGTCTACCTGATGCATAATTATTCAAGATCGCTATGGTCGAAGACCATTATGAACAAATTATTTAGTTTTCGATGACAGGAAATTCCCCAGAAGATTCACCAATAGTTAGAAGAAGCAATTACTCGTAAAAGATGCGTATTTTCACCTCATCATTGGGAAATTGTACAAAATGGGGTAGGATGAGATTTTGCATCAATATGTTCTTCCACATGAAAAAGAGAAAATATTGGTTGAGGCACATGCAGGAATCGGAGGAGGATATTATGAAGGATGTCCAACTACCATAAAGATACTCCAGGTTGGCTTATGGTGGAAAAAAATGCATAATGATGACATAGACTATGCAAAAAGTTGTTATGTTTATCAAAGGATGGGGAAGTCGGCATGACGCGATGAGATGCCATCAGTACCCCAGGTAACACTACAACCATTAGATAAATGGGAAGTAGATTTTATGGGACCCATCATTAATCCTCCAGGAAAATAGACAGGTGCACGCTATACCATAATGGCAACAAACTACTTAACAAAATGGGTGGAAGCAACAATGGTGATGGATTGTACCGCCGCGACAGCCATGAGGTTCCTCTTACACAATATAGTAACTTGGTTTGGCTTCCCCAAGGTATTTATGAGTGACTAAGGGAGCCACTTCATAAATCACACGATTAGCGCAATGAAAGAGGAATTTCAAATCCAACATAAGAAGAGTAGACTGTATCACCTGCATGGGAATGAAATTGTTGAAGCATTCAACAAGGTATTGCAGTGTGTTCTAACAAAGGTATGTAACACTAACCGAGACGACTGGGATTTGAAAATTCCTGCGATATTATGGGCATACCGAACTACATGTAAATGGCTGACGGGGAAAACACCATTCAAGCTGGTATATTGAAAAGAAGCGATGATGGTGATGGAGCACATTGTTTCCAACCTACGCATTGTAGCAATGACATGCATGAGTGATGAAGGAGCACTTGAAGAATTATTAACACAATTGGTATAGCTAGAGGAAGATCACTTCATCGCCATATTTCACTAGCAAGTTGAAAAGGATCACCATAAGGCATGGCATGGCCAACACATTAAACAAAATTACTTCCAATGTTGTGACATGGTTCTCTTATATGACAGCAAGTTCGCAAAGCACCCAAGTAAGCTACAAATACATTGGTTAGGACCTTATGTGATCCATTTCATCACCGAAAGAGGTGTGGTGCAATTACAACAATTAGATGATGCATTGTTTCCAAAGCTAGTAAATGGAAGCTGACTAAAACCCTATTGGGATTTATAGGTACGGAACCAAGACTAAAACCTACAAGAAAAAAAAAAAGAAAAAGAAAAAAGGATGATGCGCAAGGAGAAAAAAATCACAAGATAAAGTGTCAAAAGAGAGGAAATGAAGCATAAATTGCAGCAGAAATGGATATTGGCGAAATCATGCAATGGGTGATGTAGTCAAATTAGGAAACTAATGCAATAATTAAAATAGACATGTGATAGCGTAAGTGGATGAGATACACATTTATGAGTAATTAGACTGCTGGATTGACAAAATTGGCATCATATTTGGTCGATCGATGACGAATTTGGTTATGATGGTTAATATTGTTTGCACAAGAACACTCACAGATATAAGAATCATTGAGGGAGGTGTCAGATGAAGCATTGAGCAGATGAGTGAGAGCGAAGACCATCAACAAAGAAAAGTGAACAGAGAGAGAAATAGAGTTGTAGAAATGGCCAAAATAATTTCGAGTGGTAGTACGCATGGCTCACCACCAGCAAGCATGTCGATAATAGAAGAAAGGTCGAACCTTCAAGAGGAAATGCCATGCATAGTAAGGAAGAAGAGGGGTGAAAATCACCCCAAGTTTCTACAAAGAAAAATTGAGTCCACTCGGAGCACAACAAGAGTGGTAGAAGCATAAGAAGAGGTCGACCCATCAATAACAGGAGGATTGGATTTGAAAGCATACAAATGGATGATGGTTGATGGAATTCCTAGGTATGTACCACCCCTATAGGAAAACACAAAACTGGTGTGGCTCTTGAAGAATCAACTCTACATCATTAAACTATCGATGACACCAAATGGTGTGCATGTCACCATGAACATCCTCTCACATCTGCAAAAGTTGGATTACAACAACCGCAAAATTCTGGATTGTCCAGAATGTACCGCAGAACCCTACGAAAAGAAACAACAAGGAGGAGGGGTTATAGTCACAAGAGTATCGACACAATGGGCCAGGAGTTTGTAGCAGTCAGGATTGTTGGAAATAACCCATATGCCACATTTTGGTCGTTCGATGAAGGTGAATTCCTGTGTTAAGAAGATTCTCTCATGCTTCTATGGTGGATATCTTTGGTTGGAAACCAAGGTATCAGTGACAATTGATCTAATTTCCCAAATAACTGGACTACCAAAGGCAAGAGTGGATCCGTCATAGTATTTATGAGGCAAATATAAGTACAAAAGGATGGCCACAAAACTGAAAAATAAGTATGATGTCGATCAAGACAAGCATTCCTATGTTATCCGGACAATGATAACGCTACCATAGTTGCAGTAAAAATAATCGTGGTGAAACTTGTAAGGAAGAACAAACCCAATCAATGTATGTCAAGAGTGATTTCCTATGCAGAGCAGTGTGCAAAAGGGGTTCAAATGAGCTAGTTGTTGTTCTTGTTGAACCGGTTAATGAAATATGCCATGATGGCACAGGAGGGAAAACAACCATTTACTTACTCTTGTTTGTTGATATTGATTGCGCTTGCGGCTTGGATGGAACCCAAGTTCTACCAAGCAATGAAAGTGGAAGAAGATGGAACATGCAAAGGAGAGAGGTATCAAAACCTCTGGGTACTTAACATTAAGATGTGACAAGTTGACTGCAATATCCATTTTTACTTATACTATGATGGGCTTCATGACACAGTCGGGAAGGTTTCACGCCTCATTGAGGAGGCTACGAAAAAATACCAAAAGGTGGCACACTTTGCGATAGGGCCACACACAATTCATATACAGGAGAGGTGGAAATGGACCACCAATGGGTCATGATGCAATACAAAATAACGAATGAGGAGGTAGAAGCTATCATCGATGACTACCCGATAGATTGAAAGGTTCCGGTAAGTATTGACGATCAGTTGGATACCGAGGCGGGATTACCACTTGTTCTCCCAGCTGAGAAAGCACAAGAAAAAGAACACAATTCAGAATATGAGTCACAAGTAGAGTCATCCACCACTTTGATGGATTTGGATCTAGAATGAAAATTGGAAGAAGGAAGAACGAAGAATAAATTTGAGCAAGGAGAATCTAGTAGCACACCGCAAATGGGAGATGATTAAGTAAGTTGCATATTTCCACAATTCCCACTGTGACCAACATAAGCCAAGCAAACATAAAGTAGCATATGATGAACTTCTTTCACTAAATCAAGGTATTGTTGTAATCCCTTACAAATACAATTTTAGAGAAGCTACCGCAAACTGATGTGCAGTAGAGAGAAATAGAAATCAATACTAGAAAAAGAGTGTGACTTGTGCAGATTGCACCTCGCACACTAACAATAGGTAATGATGAGGTTGATGCAACCATCAACCAATTTGATGTGATTACTCTTGAAACCAATGAGCTACCAATGCATACGCTAGCACGCCTGCAGAAGGCATCAAGTCAAGAGATTACGGACCGAGAGGAGATTGTACAGGACTATCTACTCAAATCATGACAACAAATTTCACAGGCTGAAGCTAAGATGGAGTGAATGTAGATAGCACTGGAAGAAATTATAGGTGAGAGGAATAAATCATATGATGATTGACAATGACTAGAGCATTCCATCTCCATCTTCTGCGAGGACATTCTAGACAATACACCTAAAATGTTCGTGAAAGAAACGATACTGCAACTAGTTCAGATAGTCATTGAATTAAAGAAGGAAAATGAAGAGCTACAAGAATGAGTGATGCCAAGAAAACCTCCATAGATCATAATGGAGTGTAGAATTAGAATCGATAGAATGACAATACAGTTTGAAGAACTCGAGAAGGTCACCAACTCCATTGTAGAAGACACAATAGAATACTCGACTAGCATTGTCCAAGATGACAAGTTACAATAGCTTGGAGTGCATCTCAATGAAACCAAGGCTCAACTAACAGCATTGCGCAAATTCCTTAAGTCAATTCCCTCGATTACGCAAATTTTGAATGTTGCAGAGCTATGAAAATTATAGCAACTGGAGTACAAATCAAGGGAAAGGCACCGACGGCGGCAGACAAAGCAGCTACACAAATTTAAGGAGGACACTGAGAAATTAGAATGTAAAGCTATGGATGGTCTCACACACACAAAGGTGGAGCAAGTGTCAGATGAACACCCAACCAAGAAATATGTTGAAGAATGCACAATACTTAGTGCATAAATCAAAGAAGAAATCGAACAACTTCAGATGACAAATGACAAGTTTAAGAACCAAGTGAATGAAACCGCTATATCCAGTTGACGTGGTTCAAGGACGAGACATAAGTTTGTGTTGGAGGCCTGTTGGTAGGGGATCAAGTGTGAATGCTGCGACATAGCATGATGTGACAAGTGCCAAATTGGATTGCATAAGAGGAAGTTGCCAACAAGTGTGGTCGGTCTGGTCGGAAGTAGTTAGATTTTGGTACAAGTTAGTTAGGAAATCAATTTATGTGAACCTTTTTGTAAAAGGTGCAAGCATATAAATAGATTTAGGAATGTAGTGATAGATATCTTGATCTAGAGATCAACAAAAAGAAAAGAGAGTATATTTTGCAAACTGTTTTGTAATCGGTGGTTTTTGTATATTTCAAAAATAGTTTTTTGTTGCCACTTTGGTCATTATGAGTTCTTAATCATGCCTTTTGGACTCACCAATGCATGGAAAAGTTTTCAACATTGCATGAACCACACCTTCAAGATTCAGTTGCGGAAATTTTTACTTGTGTTATTTGATGACATTTTAATTTACAGTTAAACTTGGGAGGAACATTTGAGACACCTAGATGTGGTACTGGGAATTATGGAAGAATAATATATTTATGCCAAAATGTAATGTGAGTTTGGTTTGGGAGAAATGTTTAATTCTAGGGCAAGTAATAAGCATAGATGGAGTACAGGTTCATATGGAAACTATTAGAGCTATATTGGATTGGCCTACACCAAAAAATGTAACAAAATTGAAGGGATTTTTGGGTGTTTGCACTTATTACAAGAGGTACGTTAAAGGGTTTTCTCAATTGACCGCACCACTCATAGATATTACAAAGAAAGGGGCATTCATTTGGATAGGAGGGACATAACAGACCTTTGAAAAAATGAAATTTTTTTTAGTTCATGTCCCATTTTGGAAGTACCCAATTTCATGCAACCATTTATAGTAGAGTGTGATGCTTCAAAGGAGGGAATAGGCTAGGAAGTATTGATGCAAAAACATCACCCAATTTCATTTGAAAGCGAAAAACTTAAATATTATGAATGCCACTACTTTATATATCATAAAGACATTCTAGCAATCTTGTACGCCTTAACAAAATTCAGGCAGTATTTGGTGGGAAGCAAGTTTAAATTTAAGACATATCACGACATCCTCAAATAATTCTTAGAACAAAAGGAGTTGAATGAACATCACAAAAATGGGAGATAAAGGTACATGAATATTACTTTGAAATAGGATATTTTAAAGGAGAAGACAATGTTGTAGCTGATTCATTATCAAGACGACCAACCTCATTATCACTCATGAGTATATCTATCGACTAGAGGTCTCATCTCTTGGTTAAATATTAAAAAAAAAAATCTTGGGAGTTGTTAGATGGAAAAATACAAGATGATAGGTATAGGGTAATCGACGACGTAATTTACTAGAAGAATCAAATATACCTAGTGCTAGAATCAACTTTAAAGAAAAAGGTTTTACATGCATCACATGATTCACCATTATCAAGGTTTTAGGGTTTCTCGAAAACTTATAGATATATTAGAGAGAGTTTCTCCTATAAATGCCTCAAGGAGGATGTAATACAACATGTCCGAGAGTGCAGTATGTTCTAACAAAATAAAATTGAACACACTCATCTGGAAGGGTTACTTCATCCATTACCTATGCCAGAGCATAAATGTGAGAGCATATCGATGGATTTCATTACAATTTTACCAAAGGTATAGGGACAAGATTTCTTATACATGGTAGTATATTGGTTGACAAATTTTTTTCACTTATTTTCCATTTCTTTGTATTATTCTACATCACAGGTAGCAGACATGTTTTTCCAAGAAGTTTTCAAACTACATGGACTACCTAAGACCATTTGAAATGGTCGCGATAGTAAATTCACTAGTTCCTTTTAGCAGGAGCTTTTCATATTAGTGGGAACATAATTAGATACTAGAGCAAGTTATCATCCTTAGAGCAATGGGAAGACAAATATAATCAACAAATGGATTAAGGGATATTTAAGAAATTATGTAGCAAGGAAGCAAAGAAATGGATTAAATGGATACACCTAGGGGATTAATGATATAATACCATGCACTATATGTCTATTAAGATGACTCCTTTCAAATATTTATATGGATGCGAGGCACTAAACTTTGCATATTTAGTCTTTGGAGATACCAAATCACCTAAGGCAAAAGATTGGATACAGGATAGTCAAGATATTCTTAAAGTGCTAAAAGAGAATTTACAGGAAGCACAAAAATAACATAAATTATACACAAACAGACACAAAGTTTAGTGTAGTTTTAAGGTAGGATAGTTGGTATATTTACGGCTACAACCTCACAGACAATATTCACTCAATAAAAAGCGGTGGAGAAGCTAAAACCTCACTTCTATGGTCCTTACAAAGTAGTCAGAAAGGTTGGAGAGGTGGCTTATGAACTAGAGCTTCCAAAGGAAAGTAAAATTCATAATGTATTTCATGTATCAAATCTCAAGAAAACAGTAGGGAAATGCATCGCTCCATCCACCTAGTCACCTCCCTTAGATGATGAAGGGATTTTAGTGTTGATTCCATAAAAGGTTGTACATGTTCAAGAAAGGAAACTCAAAAATTGTGTAATTCAGGAATACTTGGTAAAATGGAAATAATTACCTATTAAAGATGCCACACGAGAAGGAGAACATGTATCGCAACATCATAGTTTACATTTTCTCGAGGACAAGCAATTTCAAGCGGGGAGGACTGTAATGTCCTCTTCTACTTAAGCATCAGAAGAACCCATTAACCTATTTAATTCCCATAGGTTTGAGTGGGTATTAAAGAAAAGGGAGTTTACTAAGGACATTTAATAATGGGATCAGAGCATAGCATTTATTTCAGTATTATTAAGTCATCGGTATAATAAATAGGGCCTTAGATCTTCAGGCTTAAGTCAATGAGCAATTAGAATTACATGCATGCAAAAAGTAAAGTTCCAACCCTAAAAGTTACATAAAGCTATATAAGAATGTTAGTTGAACCAAAAGGACATATATGATCATTATAATATTTGAGTTTGGTTTCGAGAGTAGCATCAACAGTAGCCGTAGAAGCAAGTTGGGGTTGGAGATGGAAGTATTCAGCTAGCAAGTATTTTTGACAGTGAAATATATCTTCCCTAATCACTTCTGGATAGATCATCTAGATCTATCATTAGCTATTCGTCATATTCATTCTTTTTCAGAGATACAACATATAAAGAAAGATATCATTGTAGGTTCATGTCTTACTACTTGGAAACAACTAGGAGTATCCAGAACAATTTGGTTAGGATCAAAGACTCATTATTTCTTTCACATTTCATCCTCATTCTTCTTGTTAGTCTCATACGATTATACTGGGTCATTATCATTCCAATGTTTGCACATCCGAAGAAACTATCAGCAAAAACGTGAGAGAGAGAGGGTGTCACCCCTTCAAAGAATATAAGTTCACTAAGGAACCAAAAGAGTTCAAAACCTATGCATATTTGATCCCATCTATTTGGGGAACCTATACTAACACTCGTAGAAAGTCTCAGCATCATTGACCACCTATTTCATAACAAACATGAAGATTAGCACCAATGTGGGACGTTTTGCTATCTTGGGCATCAACTCCTGGAGATCAAAACACTTTCACCTTTATCTCGATTCCATGGCATGCATGCCTCTTATATACTGAAGGACTATCATCACTATAATTATTGGTATGTGTCCACACTCTTACTAAAATATTATTTCTTATTTTTTCTCCAGATTTGCTATATCTTAGGCTTTTGACATGACAATGTTTTGCATACAGAATTTATTATATTTCAAACACACTTAAAACACATAAACATATTATAAAACAAAATAAAATATCACTTGGGATATTACACATTCTCCATTAACCAGTTCGGTGGTATCCCTTTGGTATCTTTAAGAAATTCTCTATATGCTTGTAAAATATTCTCTAAGTATTTTTTAATGTTTAGTTTATGGCCCTAGACATTCCTTGACTTCTAAATAGTCACTTCATTGTTGATTATATCTCCAAAAAAGATACAAAATCTCAAGTTGATCTAGTTAGTTTCTTGGTTTTCTTGGCACTTATCAAGGGTGGGTACACGTTAATCATAATCTATCATGACGTGTTAGGAAAGGAAGATATGAAAATATAGCAATCATTTAACCTAGAGGAATGGTTCAAGATACTTGTATAATGAATATGCATGTGATGTAACAAGATTAAGTAGAGGGAATTGAAATATCTTCCTAAATATATAATTATTATAAATGAAACTTTTGTATGATTACGCAAAAATTCATCTTGTTATGTCACATATTTCTTTTCAAAAGGTAATGCATATGTTTTTTTAAGTGCAATAATTTAGTACCTAAAAATGGAATTTTATTACCCAAATTTGTATCATTGTTGAACACATTTTATACTTGTATGTGGGTATTTTGAATTTAATTTGTTATTCTTAATTTTATAAAGATATATTTTTTTGAAATAAGAAAGCCATCATAGACTTGAAGTTATGAGGTCAGCCATTAGTATAGGGTTTCATGGCTTTAACATAATCAAATATATTTTTAGATTGTATATCATAATTTGGAGTAATGAAGCATATAAACTAATGACCTTTAGAAATTTGATATATTTGAAGAAAAATAAATAAAACGTAGAGAAAAATATAATTTGTTATATTACTCTCACACACAATTCAATTGGGTATGGTTTGGGTGGTTGTGGGATGGAGTGTTACCTTCTCCTCCCAAACTAGAGACATTGGAAATAATTTATAAAAATGAACATTGTGCTCTTTTTATAGGCCTAATAGCTAGGGTCATCATGATGAACTTAGTAACTCAAAAAACATGTTGGTGGATTTTTTTCAATCTTTCCATAAATTTAGGAAGACACATGTTATAGAATGTGTGCACATTCATTTTACCATGGATCATTTCAATACATACAAATAAAATGTTCCTCATCCTTTTACAAAAGACAATCTTCAACTCTAGAATCTTTCTTTAGGGATTAAAATTATGTTTTCCTCCCTAACCATGGGGAATGGCCCCAACCCATATCCCTTGTAATAAACAGACTAATGGCACTCATAATCAACTTGGAGATCAAACATATGCTATACATGCTTATGCTATGGTTTATGGCCTTATCCATAGATTTTGAGACTTGTGCTTTCTCTCCATCCAAACCATTTTCAAGACTCTAAGAACCATTGAATGGGTATAAATCCTTTGAATGGTTCCCATATGCCACTTGGACGTAAAAAATATCCCACAAAGATGACATGTGTGGTGTATCAAGGCCTATCTCATGGTGTTCAATATTGACAACATTTTCTTAGAGAAAAAGGATGTTATTTTCCTTCCCCAAATTATTGTAAAGGCCCCTAGATCCATTTTTGGTGTAAAACCCCATTAATGGAACCCATATTTTGAATTGGAGGCTAAACATCCTCTTATGTTTTGACTCAAAAAATAATCACTATGTGAGAGCTCGAAAAATATTCAAGTAGAGTCTAATCAACTTGCGTTCCATTCAATTACCTCTTGTATTGTTTTCAGATCACCCACCATCAAAGATTCTAAAAATTGGTAGTAGAGAGGATTTAGATATTAGCATACATATACTCATGAAACTTCACACTCACTTGACTATCAGTAAAATATCAACCCGTTGGTGCTTGGAAGAATGACTTGAATGATTAGAAACTCTTCTGAAACATGTCTTGGAAATCATTCCCTCATACATTTAATGTGTGTAAATTTAACCTAGGTGTTAGAACATTTACACTCACAAAAATTGCCAATTACACATGCAAATTACACACAAAGGAGACTGAATATGGAGCAGAACACTAATCTGTATTGAATAAGTGTACAATAGCCAGCCCTGTGAAGTCATAGGCTGCCACAATAAATAATTACATGAGATATTCGAATGCATAAGGATGCCATTTGAATTTGGTAAAAAGCAGGCTTACTAAATCTAAGCAAATCCCGCATAGGTGCATAAAGCAATTTCCAAATCTGTCTAGGAGCTCACGAATTGGAAAAATCAATTAGGAAAGATAATAAATGATGGAAGGACAATGCATACATGCTTTTATTAGGAGAAAAGATGTCACGTGCCCATCCCTCGGACCGGCGAAAAGGACGCGAGGAACACCACAAGCAACCGAGCAAACAACCCCATGAACATAAACAGTGAAAAATGCTGATATTAAAAACTTAAACAACATGCATAAAAGGATGCATAACCCATCATAAAAGATGCATAAACATACCAGAGTACATAATCACTCGACAATTCAGCGGAAGCAACACACATTCCAGCATTTAACATGTTCATCATAGTTCATTTGACATTAATATAATTGCAGAGATGGGATAGTCAGCAGCACTTATCTTTTGATGAAGAACTCACCCTGCAACCAGCTACGTCACTGCAACTTTCCACCCAACCATAGGCCAGCTTGCTCATCAATCTCTCAGCAATGCTGCCACCCCTGAGCTGGGCATGATTCCTCCAAGGATAAGGGTCAATGCAGGCTTACACATAACCAAGGGGATACAATCAGCAAACCAAACACAGCTGGGTTTGACAGGCCTTCAATAATCGGCCAAGCCAGCACAGTCTGAAGACCAACCACTACATACCCACATCAGAACAATCCCTTCACAGTCCTATGAAGAAAGCAAAACAACCGGTGACAGTCCCAAACAAAAGGTGAGACACAGCTCAAGCCTACAAGGAAAATCAGAGTTGTTCTTGGCCCTAACGTGGCCAAAACAACTCAGCTGCAACCCAAAACTAGGGTACTCCAGCAACCCCAAACACACAATGGATGATAGCAGCAATCCACAGTCCCAAAACAAGGAAGCTCAGCCAATAGATTGGAAATCAACAACCCACAGCACACACAATGCCTCCAGGTAACGACTGGAAACTTACATAGGGAAGACAACAGTCCCAAAACGTAATCGGTGAGCACGGTTCACAACATGGAAAATGGCTCCAATGGTCTGTGCATGAGAGCAACTTGCACCAGACCCCAAAACACAGAGGAAAACATATGCACGAGCCGCAAATAAGTAAGGGAACTTACACACAGTCCATGAGCTCGAGATGGATCCTGTACCAAGAAATCCAAGCGACAGCCACGATTTCTCTTGCTCCCTACGTGAGCAAAACCAATGCAGAATCCCTACGCGTGAAGAGAAACAGCAACGGCTCTATGCATGAGGAATGCACCAAATCCCCATGCGTGAGCATGAACAGACCATGACTCTGCTCATGAGCAGGAACTAGACCATGAAGAAGATGGCGGTGGAGGTGGATACTAGGAGCGCGTGAGGAAGAACAGAAGCGATGGTAAGAGTGGAGACCAGGCGTGAGAGAAACGATGGTTCTCCGCTGGGCATGCGTACCGTCTGAACTGACAGCAACCTACCAAAATTGACACCTCCCCATGCCCACGTTTCCTCATGCAATAACTACCCCCAACTAACAAAAATCAAGACATTGAAGAGGTTGACAAGGGAAGATGGCATAAACACAACAAGGTGGCAACACATGTGTTTTCCCCCCATAGATCAAGGTTTGACATCCCCCACCCCTTATCCTTTGGAACCATGCCCTTTTCATTCAACATTGCACTGCCGTAGCTGGTTGTAGTTTTAGTTTTAATTGATGTGCGTATTTACATGATGCCGAATTATAATGTGCCAAATGACACGATAAACCATCGGCAACTATCCCCATTGCCGAACCACACACACACCCAAATCGATGATGGGGATTTTTCCTTGAGCTCCTCACCATGATTAATTACAATATATACATCATGCAAATAGGGTCAAAACTGGGGACATTACAAAAGAGTGGAGGATGATGAGGACAAAAACAAGTTAACTTCACCTAGTCAAACTTTCCCAATTGCCTTAAAACTCAGATAAAGCAGGCAATAAAGCAGAAAACGCAGACATGCGCTAGGAAGGCCAGGAATAAAGTAGATTTGATTCTGAGTGGTTTCCCAAGTGCTCCATGACTCAAATTTATCAATTTTGACCACTTTGGAGATGTGGAGGACAACTTGAATAAGGTGGAATATGGAAACTAGGAAAATAAGACAAAAATTGGATTAATTATTGTCTAAGGTAGCTAACTATGGGTTGATTATTATAACACCCCCCCTTAAGCCTGAATTATGAGTAAAATATCATAAAATTATAGGGCCTAGAAATAAGGCTTAGTCACCCTTTACATACTGCATGTCCATTTAACCAAGGAAAGAGGCAAAAACCAAGTGGGAAAAATCCTCCCTTAAACATGGACAGTAAAACAAAATTTGAAAATCTTGTCATCACTCATGCTTCACAACATGATCAGAAATCCCCAGCAGTGATTTGAGATTGCTGAATGTCTTCTCACAAAAAACTTTGGTGAATATATCTACTACTTGTTCTGAAGATGAACAAAAGAGTAGGTGGATGGTGTCATCATGCACAAACTGTCTGATGTAGTGCATATGGATCTCAATGTGTTTGGTTCTCTTTCTCTGAACTGGATCATTGTAGATTCAAATGGTACTCTGATTATCACAATAGATAGTAGTTGAGTATTCTGATTCGAAGCCACACTCACCAAGTAACCCCTGCAACCATAAACATTGAGTTGTTTCATTTACAAATCCTCTGTACTCTGCTTCTGTAGATGAGAGTGTAATGGCACTTTGTTTCTTGCTTGACCAGCTGATTGGTCCTTCAACAAGCATGAACACATATCCCGATGTTGACTTTCGATCTGTATTTTCACCTTCCCAATCACTGTCAGTAAACCCAATCAAATCAAGATCAGATTTAGCTTTGTAGAAGATCCCATGAGTCCTTGTTCCCTGAACAAAGTTAAGGATCCATTTGGCTGCTCTCCAATGGATCTCATGAGGATGATCCATGTATCTTGAAGCCACACTTACTGCATAATAAATATCAGGTTGATTATGTGTAAGATACAGCAAACATCCAATCAATTTCCTATACAGTGTATTGTTTACCATAGGTGAAGAATCAACTTCCTCAAGCTTAACTCCTAAAAGGAAGGGAGTCTTTCTTGGCTTGCAATCATTCATGTTGAATTTGTTTAGAAAATCCAAGGCATACTTGGACTGATGTACTTTTATTCCTTGTTTGGTTTGAGCAATCTAGAGCCCCACAAATTGGCTCAATAAGCCCAAATTAGTCATTGAGAATGCATGGTTCATTGCATCCTTCAAGGAGGCAATTTCATCCTTTGAGTTTCCTGTAATGAGAAGGTCATCAACATACAAAACAATATTCATTAATGAACCATGAATCAGCTTCAAATAGACATTTGGATTTGACTTGCATCGAAAAAAATTCAGTGATAGTAGAAAGCTATCAATCCTGGCATACCAAGCCCTGGGGGCTTGCTTAAGCCCATACAATGAATTCTTTATCCTGCACACAAGAGATGAATTAGTAGAAAATACTTGAGACTGCTGCATGTAAATATCTTCAGTGAGATCTCCATTCAGGAAAGCACACTTCACATCCATGTGATGTACCTCCCACTGCTTCGAAGCTTGAATGGCTAAGGCTAGCCTGATGGAGTCCATCTTTGCCACTGGTGCAAAGGTCTCATTGTAGTCTATGCCATGTACTTGTGAGTAGCCCTTGTCTACAAATCTGGTCTTATATTTCAAAGGTGAACCATCAGCAGCAAATTTGGTTTTGTAAACCCACTTACACTGAACTAGCTTCCTCCCTGGGGGAAGATCAACCAACTCCCAAGTGTTGTTCTTTTGGAGTGAGATGAACTCTTCTTTCATGGTTGTTTGCCATCTTGGATCATGTGATACGTCTTCATATTTCTGTGGGTCTGATTCAACCATCAGATAGCATTTCTTTACAAACAAGGGGTCTTTCATGCACAGAGCACTCTCAAACTGAGATCTAGTCCTCCTAGGATCATTAGGATTTCCAGCTAGTTCTCGAGCTGCATGAATGATATTTGCTTCCCATTTTGGTATTGTAGGAATGTTAGGATATGCAATTAAATCATCATTATCAGACATATCAGAATCAGAAAGTTCAACTATCTCTTCACTTACATTCAATGGTTCTGGTGGTGAAGAGGATTCTCCAACTTCCATTGCTGCTAAAGGCTCTTCTTGGAACTGAACACACCTTTCAATGAAGGATTTTTTTGTTCTCAAATTGATCCACTTTTACCCTTTTGAATCTTTAGAGTACCCAACAAATAGACACTCTTGTCTTTGGGGCTGCAAAGCCTTCCTCTTTTCTGTTGGAATTCTATCCCAAGCCCTTGAGCCAAAAATCCTGAAATGGGTCACATCTGGCTTGTGCCCACTCCATGCTTATAAAGGAGTCATACCATAAAGATGTTTATGAGGCACCCTATTATGGATATAGGCTTCATAGTTTATAGCTTCGGCCCAAAACTTTGGTGGCAAAGTCTTAGCCTCCATCATGCAGGTTTCCATCTCTTTTAGTGATCTATTCTTCCTCTCAACAACACCATTTTGTTGTGGTGTGTAAGGGATAGAATGCTGCATCTGAATACCTACATCTTAACAATATTGAATGAAATCAGACTTGTCATACTCACCACCATTGTCAGATCTGAGGACCTTGATTTTCCTCCCAGACTGGTTTTCAACCAAAGCCTTAAAGACTTTGAAGAGGCCAAAAACTTCAGACTTGTGTTTCAGGAAGTAAACCCAGCAGTACCTAGAAAAGTCATCTATGAATGTCAATGCATATTTGGCATGACTCATTGACATATGAGGAAATGGGCCAGCAACATCACTGTGGATCAACTCAAGAGGTGCAGAGGTTCTCTCATGACTAGCTTTCTCAAATTTATGCTCTGGGTGTTTTCCTAAGATGCAACCTTGATAGAATCCTTTGGAAAACTTAATCTTTGGTAACCCTATGACCATTTCTTTTTCACTAATATCAGAAATATACTATAGTTAAGATGGCCAAATCTTTCATGCCAAATATTGCTTGCCTCATTAGCATGAATCAGAAGAGTAGAGGGGTTTGAGTAGGGCAGGAAGTGTGAGAACATGTATACCTTCGAAGTATGATTTACAACTCCTTTTACAATGAATTTACCACTTGAGATCTCTATGATCTCAACTTCATTAGAGAAGAATATGACCTTCTTTGGAGACCCTGTGTGGGTCATCTGAAACACTGATAAGGGGTTAGAGGCAAGACTTGGAACATACAACACATTGCTAAACTTACCATGGTCAAGATCAATCCTCCCTTTGCCCAAAATTTCAGTGAGAGAGTCATCTCCTAGTACTATTAGTGGACCTTTCGACATGTCAAGTGAGGTGAATGCCTCCTTGGTCGAAACCATATGTCTTGAAGCTCCAGAATCAATGATGAAACTAGGTGAGCTTGATGTGCCAGCAACCAATGCATGAACTCTCTCTCTGTCTTCTGAATTTGATCCTCCTTCCCTCTTCTTTGAGCTATCAGGAAGTGAGATGCCATTCTTCTCCAGGAGTTGGGTCAGCATGTCAATTTGCTTCTTCATGCAGGAGCTTTCAGGATGATTTCCCTTACTGCAGTATGCGCACTTGCTCATTTATCCTTTGTTCTTCTTCTTCTGGGGGTTCTTCTTGGAACCTTGGGTCTCCTCTAGAGACTTGTTCTTGTCTCTCTTTTGCTCAGGTGGCTTCTTAGCTTTCTTGTTTCCTTTTGAATCCACCCTTGAATCTCTAGAAACCAGATCTTGGTCTTTGGAAGCTTTGATGGTGCCCATCATCACCAGTTTATCTTGTTCTTGTGTGAGAGATTCCATGAAATCTGCAAGGCTAGGCATTTTCCAGGCTCGAGTTGTCAATTTTGTGGCATAGAAGGTCGAGAAAAAAACTGAATAGTCAAGGCCAAGCTTCAATAGTATGGCCAAAACCAGTTTCACATCCTTCTTTTCGATCCCACACTGTTTTAGCTGCAAAACAAGGGCTTTGAACTTGGAAAAATAGAGTTACAGGGATTCAAAGCTATTGGGACTCATGGAGATCAATTCATTTTCAATTTGGTGTCCCCTCATCTCATTTGTCTTACCAAAAATATCAACAAGCTTATCCCATACTTCATTTGGTGATGTCAATCCATCAAGATGGAAAAGTAGGTCTCTGGATATGCTCAGACACAGGAGACCATAGGCCTCATCCCTCCTATTGTGCCATTTAATTTTCTCTGCAGCTACATTGGGCTCTGGTTATGTTTCCATAGTCACTCTATAGAGGCCTTTCTCTCTCAACAGTATCTCCATCTATGTTTTCCATTCAAAGAAGTTAAATGGAGTCAAGATGATCTTCTGAGATTGATCCATAACTCGGAAATTGTCCCTTCAGTCAGCAGAATGCTCCCAGTCAATGATGTCGAACCTGCAATAAAAATTGGAAGGAGATGAATCAATCTACAAAGGATCTAATACCATGTGGAAATTGAACCCAGGTGTTAGAACAATTATGCTCACAAAAATTGCCAATTACACATGCAAATTACACACAAAGGAGACTGAATATGGAGTAGAACACTAATCTGTATTGAATAAGTGTACAATAGCCAACCCTGTGAAGTCATAGGCTTCCCCAATAAATAATTACATGATATATTCGAATGCATAAGGATTCCATTCGAATTTGGTCAAAAGTAGGCTTACTAAATCTAAGCAAATCCCCCATAGGTGCATAAAGCAGTTTCCAAATCTGTCTAGGAGCTCACGAATTGGAAAAATCAATTAGGCAAGCTAATATATGATGGAAGGAAAACTCATACATGCTTTTCTTAGGACAAAAGAGTGGATGATGATGAGGACAAAAAACAAGTTAACTTCACCTAGTCAAACTTTCCCAATTGCCTTAAAACTCAGAAAAAGCAGGCAATAAAGTACAAAAAGCAGACATGCGCTAGGAAGGCCAGGAATAAAGTAGATTTGATTCCAAGTGGTTTCCCAAGTGCTCCATGACTAAAATTTAGCATTTTTGACCACTTTGGAGATGTGGAGGACAACTTGCATAAGGTGGAATATGGAAACTAAGCAAATAAGACAAAAATTGGATTAATTAATGTCTAAGGTAGCTAACTATGGGTTGATTATTCTAACATAATGATCATCCAATAGATTCAGAAATCATATAAACAATGAGGGGGGTTATTAAAATCAATCATGATATCTATAGTGAGTGGAAAGGGATTGTTCCGTCACCTATAGCTATCTAAATCCATCTTTCCAACCAAAATTACTCCATGAATCAAGCAAAAGAACCATGACCCACAATGGGGTGATAGTGACGGGAGATGGAAAAGAGAATGTACTCCATGTTGCAACACATCCACCCAGAACCCTCCCCAACGAAATTCATGGAGGTATAAATTGAAAGCCTAAAGAATGAAGGCTTCATGTAAATGATGATGAGAAAGAGACATATGTGTTTGAGTGCTTTGGTTTTCCATAAGTGGAACTTCTCCTTTACAATATATTCCTTCATACAAGTACAAGTGATTACGTTCAAGTTAATTCGGATCAACGTAGAATGATAGTTTGTAGTGTAAGAAATAGGACTTCATGCATGATGAATCAATGTGTACAACTCCATATGATGATGGTTCTGGTAATTTTAGGTGATTTTTTTTATCTCTCCTCTTTATACTTTATTTCATGGAAACTCTTCATCTATTTATGCCCCCTATTCAACACCTTTTTATTGTATTGGTATCCCTACCTCAAAATAGGAATTTTTGTCACCTCTTTCCTCATGGCCCTTTTCAATCTTCCCCAATCTCCTTGAACCTCACTTCTCTAGTTTGTTTCTCTAGGTTTTCCTCTTTCCATTGGTATTTTTGTTTGTACCTTCCCCTACAAATATGGTAGCTAAAGGACATATTTTCCATTTGTGTAGGGGAAATAATATCATTCTTAGAACAAAGTGTCACGCTAAAGAAACTGAAGCCAGATATTCCTATCTTAATCATTTTCCAACCTCCATTTGTAATCAAACATTTAAGGTTGAGGAATGAGTTAAAATAGAATAGGGGTGTGTCAAATATGAGGATATGGTGGAAGAAATAGGCTCATGGGTTCAAGATACATCATATACATGCACCAAGGAGATGAAATATAATTAGACAATCACCCTATACTGGCATGTTAAATATCTTATAAGAAAAGCACATCTTGACACCAAGGGAGAGAGGAATGAAGTTCTCTTGCATATGGATGAACTTCAGGAACACAATACAAAAATGGAGGCAAACCTAAACATCATTATCAATTAAACTAATGGCTTGGAATTTACAACTTCTTATTTTGAACCATCTCATGGGAAACATATGCCTTTAATTCCTATTTCTAATAATGAAATAAAATACTATTTTTATCATTTCGCAGATTAACTTTTTGATGTCTAGTATCATAGTTATGTCCAAAATTCAATAGAATTATCTTACTTTTATCTTAGGAATAACAAGACCTCATGGCCTTTAAATGACAATTTATTGTTTTATTGATGGTACAATTTTCCTAGGGACATACCCATACTATTATCCTATTTATTTATTTTTAAATAATATATATATCTCCATAGCTTACAAAATAAACTTGTGTTACTTCCTTGACCATGAGTAAGGCTCCATGTTTTATATGTGTCGTGAAAAAAATCCTAATGGTATTCATATCCAATTTAAACATTGGTAGACCCTTAGAGATGATCTCTATCGGAAAATAAGGATTTGTTCACAACACTTGATCTTGAGAGGCTTCATAAAGCTTGAGATAAAGGAAATCTATATAAGACCTAAATATAAATGTTCCATTCCATGAACATATTTAAGTTATTGACACCAATCCATGTTATGAAAAACCTTGTAATCACTGCCATTTCCCATGTGGAGGTCAAATATCCCTTATACAGGATCTTTGTGGTTGTATGAGGACCTGTTCATGTTGCTTGAGCATGATAATATTCATTTATAACATAAGTACATTGTTATCCTCCTAAAACTATGTGTTGTTCAGGACAATGCACCCTTATAACCTAGGGTCTCTAGGGTTACCAACTTACTAAGACACTTGCAGACAATCAACTTATGTAGAAATTAAAATAGGAATAGGAAGGAAAATTGGAAAAGCTGGTTTATGAAAATTGTTCCAAGATTTGTATTCTCCTCTTTCTGTCTCTTACAAAGCTTCCAAGGATTCTCCAATTCACCTGCAAAGAAAATATTCTTCCAGCAATATGTTGTATATATATCAATGGTTAGTGAGATGCATATTCATAATAAAATAATTGAAACAATTCATAGTTCATCATATACAAGAATGCAAGAATACAAACATTAGAAGAAGAACTTTATTTATTAATAAATAGAGAATGGTGAGATTACAACCCAACTTCTGAAACAAGGACTCCTCTGCAAACCGAGGACACTAAGTTATGCTGCTGCAAGATGTCTGAAGGCACTCCCCATTTCATGCCCTCTATTTATACATGTGGAAATAAAGATGTTTCAAAGGTTAGGATGGTTGAGACAGTTGAGATAGTTATGATTAGGGACTCAACTGATCTTAGATAATCATGATTTATATTTTTTAACATTAAATTAAGGTACACATGAGTATTAATATAGGAAAGGAGTGTGTGACACGCTCCATTATTTAAGGAAACTCGCATGTTCAATGTACACGCGGGTTGCAATGCAAGCACTCGAGTGTGACACTCGGGTTGCAATGCAAATACTCGTGTGTGCAACCCTAATCTCAAAATAAAAATATATTGAGCTCATCAGGATATTATGTATCATTAGTCATGCACATCTATAATGTTTTGGCTAATTCAATCCAATTTTTCCTTTTGTGTCCCAACATATTGGATGTCAATACTTGGATGGAGAAGTGCCATTTTGGTTATATGCCCAATAATGTGTGAGGTTAGAGGGAAGCGATGGCTGAAATACATTACAATATTTTAATATTGGAGAACTCAAGTGTCCAAGGCAGCAAAGGAAGTACCCGAAACAAATACATATCAATGTCATATACAAAATCATATCTAAGGATGCCATGATCAATATAATGGAACACTAGGTCCTTTACAATATTTGATTACATCATGTGATATGGGTACAAGACCACGTATATTACAAAGGTGGATCGAAGCCACAATATACAATGATGAGTCTTCAAAATCTCAAAGTTGTGTAAGTGAACATAACACGATCTTGTGCAACTTATGATATAGATGTGAACCTAAGGTATTCATTGAAATCCAAAAGGAACTAGTACAAATCCCTACCATGTGAATAGATGTGTTGAAGTCGAACATGGAAATAATTCAATAGAATGTCGGACACTGAGTGAAACTCACAACTAAAGCCTAGGAGCTCACCAATAATTCCAAGTGAATCCTAAGGTACCATCGTCAAAGATATAGGTCTTTTTCTTCAGGAAGTACTGATGAGAAACCATACTGTGATGAGGAAGGAAATGGATCGTCCAACAGATCACAAGAGTGACTAGGAACTGGATACGAGAAGGTAGACACAAACAATACTAAGATAGGATAATTATGGAATCAATATAATAATAAGATGAAGGGATAGATCCTTGAATAGTGAGCATGACAGAAAGATGAGCCAAGGCATATTTTAATTTGCAGATAGAACAAATATACTTATCTGTCATGTAGGAGACATGATCAGATTCCCCATGTATAAAGGACAAGTGGAGGAGTAAGAAACTTGAAGTAATAGCTGAGCTAAAAGTGTAAACTCAAACATGAGTATTATAAAGTTCAGAGAGTGCTATGTTCAAGGACGGCATGCTACCATTGTTTATAACCCAAAGAGAGTACTTCTTCCTTATCTTTCCTGTTAAATTTTAACGAGTCCAAGAAATTCAACTCAGGTCTCTCTTCATTTTTGACAAGATTGAAGAGGGGAGAGAATAATGCTTGATAAAGTTACTTATTCGTGGATTTTACAAGCCCAAAGTAGTACATGCTCGTTGGTGTTTTCATATTTTGAGAGTTTGAAAACTCTAAAGAAGATTCCAGGGGGGGATTTTTCGTATGAATTAGTCTCCTAAGGCCGGAAAAGTATAAAATAATCCACAGAAGAGCTCTCTTAGATTTTGCAGATGTAAGGCACACCTTTTTCATACTTAGTCAGGAAGGTCCGAAAAAGGTTAAATTACCACCTACCCAATTCTTCTTCAAAAGAAACATATAGCCTGAGTTTTACGAGTGTGAAGGAATGAAATATCACTCAGAAAGATCTATTTGATTACAAGAAATGGGGCTGACAACAATAAACTCGATGCTTTGTTCTTTAGGGTTTAATGACCATGAGAAAGACATAAAGTACGCTCGAAATATTTTTCATGTTTGTCTAGAGCATGAAAAAGAGAAAACTAAGCTCATGTCGGGGGTTCCTTTTCCGTAAGTTTATTCCCTTAGGTCCGGAAAAGTGATAAACCTATACTTGAGAATAATCTTCTCAATTCCGAAGAAAAGAGAGTGCTCATTTTTCGTGTTATTCCACATGGTACAAGAAAGCGATAAACTACCACCAATGTGGATTCCCGGTCACATATTATTAACGATCCTGAATGGACAAGTTTACTCGGTATTCAAGTCTATTTTGAGGAGTCATAACTGGGCCTAATGAAACTCCATGAGGGCAGGGAGACTTATAAAAAGGGATATCTTGTAAAAAGAGACCAATAATGAGGCTCAATTTATCATGAAAAATCGCTAAGAAGGCTCTCACAAACCTATGAAAAATCCGGCATGAGTACTAAAAGACGACAAAGTGTTCTAAACTAGGGTAATCATGTAAAGGAGGCCCTATCCATGGAGGAGCAATGATGTAGATGAGTTAAAAATGGTTAAACACAATCGTCTGTGGTCAAAGAGGTAATCCTAGGGTCAAAATGGATAAGGTATCGATGAAAAAGTACATGTGAAAGACCCAAATCCTCCCTTGTATGATCAGATAATGCCTTTTTAAAGACTTCAAACCTATTGCATTGGGGAAAAAGACATGGTATTAGTTCAATTATAAAAATAATTTTCAAACTATAGACTAGAAACCCAAACATTTGAAATTTTTCTATATATAGTTCAAAATAGAATTAATGGCATACCATTTAACATTTTTACCCAATTTGGAAATATTTCACCTCTGACTTGGATTGCTCGACAAAGATAAACCGGTGGACAATTGCAAAATCCGCAAGTGTTAGGCTAGTTATCTTTCCCCTCTCC
Source organism: Pseudotsuga menziesii (assembly GCA_001517045.1). Lineage (NCBI taxonomy): Eukaryota > Viridiplantae > Streptophyta > Pinopsida > Pinales > Pinaceae > Pseudotsuga > Pseudotsuga menziesii. The sequence continues at coordinate 90,652 of LPNX010863153.1, read as the reverse complement.
TTCATTCCAACTGTTCTGAATTTCATTTTTATGCAATTTTTTAATGTTTTGGGCCTGCCCTAGGAAGGTTGCATAGTACACGTGGGTAGGATACTAAGATAGTCATGTACACATGTTCTACATGCGACCTGCTTTGAGGGAAACTCGTGTGTGACACGCGACCTATCTAAAGGACATTCATGTGTACTATGTGACATAGAAAATTTTATAGTATGGCCAAAATTGAAAGAATTGGATGGATTCTAATAATCAATGGTGGTCAATTGGGCAGGTTCAACATGGTTTTAGAGTGGAGGGAACGAGAGCATGAAGACATGGGCCGATATGCTCTCCACAATGCCACAACTTTACATGCATTATGGAAAACTGGTTTACTAAAGTTCTTCTACACTTATCCAATGAGGGCTAGTCCACTTACTTGAGCATTGATCGGCTATTGGGATCACGAGCTCGGTGCTTTTGATATTCAAGGTGATATCTTGGAGATAACTATAGAATACATGTACTTCATTACGAGGTTGTCTCGCAGGGGTTTTCCTGTGAACCTCGAGGGTACTAGTAGTGATGGTGAACCTATGAGCGTCCAAGACTAGATTGACACCTACTGCACACTAGGTAGTCAGAAGAAGGGATCATGCATCCCAATTTTTCCCATCACCAGCTTCCCACTACAGGTAGCGGTAAGTACAATAGTGCAGGTTGCAGGATCTTCTTCATTACATCTTTCCACTTGGACACAAATGGGAGTTGCAATGGAGTGTGTACAGGGTAGTGTGTTTGATTGGTGCTCGGGTATGATTGCAATCATGAGGAATCAACTCTCTGACTACGAGAGAAGACGCCACAAGAACTTTGGATATTCTACCATATTGGTGGGAATTTTCTTTGAGAGAGTGCTTGTCATCAGCCCTGCAATGCCACTTCCGACATTTTCCCTTCACCAACCTAGACGGACTAGGTGGGGAGAGGTCTTCCTCCATCAAGGTGGAGGAGGATCGGTCTAGGGTGTATATGATGATGACTTATAAGTGTGGTGGGAGCGGTAGTTCCAAGCACTCGATCAATTTCCTTACTCCAAATTAGATTTTGGAAGAGATAATGATCTCGTCCTCCCACCACTGTGAGTATAAGGAGAGCTAGATATTTTTATTTTTATGTTTTTATATTTTTATGAAATTTTATCATAAAATTATATGCATATGTATATGATTTTTAATCCACTTTTAATATTTTTGAAATGCAGGATGCTGTACATGTATGCCCCGATGGGAACCCAAGGATGTTTAAGTATCCCACACAGGGTGGGGACCAAGGGATACTCAGAAGGGAATTCCCACTATATGGATTGAGCGGATTCCTATTGTCATGTAGGAATTTGTAGTAGGGATTTTTCCCACCTAGATACGCCTCTTGAGGAGGGTATTCAGGGCCATTCTATTTTACAGGGAGGCCAAAGAGGTTGCGGCAGTAGATGATGCTGATGATCAGGCCTAGACCTATGGGCATTTTATGGATTGCGGTCCAAATTTTTTGTATATTTATACAGTTATGACTGGATCTTAGGATCAAAAACTTGACCTATCTATGGACATATTTTTACATATATATATTGCCTGGTTATTTACATGTGTTCCAAATGTATATGTTATGTATATTTTACAAAATGTGTGTTAAGTGCCAATCTATAATGTAGTTCACATATGCATCAGTTAATGTATTTTCATTTCTTTGAATGTGATTAAATAAAATATAATTGAAATTTCTTTCAAGTAATCTAACCTGCAAAAACTGACGTAACAAGATAGGGTTTCACACCTGATAAGCTCCATTAAGCTGGGAAACCACCAGTTGAGATTCAAGTCTGACTTCCAACTGGGTGATACTATGTGACAAGGAATCCCATAACAACTCAATAACAACCCTATACTCAGCCACATTATTGGTAGTAGGACCTAGGAAAGGACCTATAGAGGCAACCGACTATCCTTAGGGTGAATAGATGACCCATGCGGTTGAAGACAGGTTACAAGTATAAGGATAAGAACCATCCGCAAAACCTACGAACCACTTAGCTGGAATCTATAACAATCACCAGATGGTATAAGAAACACTAACCAACTAACTATTATACATAAAAATACATACAATAAAAATGGAAGAAAAAGCACTAAGCCTAGGAATAGTACTTATTCAAGTAGAGCCCATTTCTAGGCTCAGAAAGCTTATTTCCATCAAAATCAGTTAACTCACATGCCCCCTTTTTTAATACCTTTTACAAAATGAAGGGTCCTAACCACATGAACTTGAAATTTCTATCCCCTAAGGTTCTTTGTCTTGATCCCAGAGCAAGACAAGCTCCTCTTCAGAGAAAATTATATTAATCTTGCACATTGATCTAGGAACAAAGAATCAATCTCATCAAAGAATAATCAACAAATACTCATGAAATGGTGTTAATCGGAACCAGAATTGGTTTCCTCTCTATATATTTAATAAAAAATGAATGGTGACAATACCAATGTCAAGTAATAACTTGAATCCATGAGGAATTCGAATACCTAAGGAGGCAATTCGAATTCAATGAGTGAGTCTAGCTTAACTGACTCTCAACCATAGGTTCACACTCAGTTAACCACTTGACCAAACCCTAATTGACTCACCAAACCCTAACTGAAGTCGGAGTGCAATAAATGACTGAATCTTAACTGAAGGAGATCAAACACATGTCATAGCAAGCCAACCATCAAGTGCTAGTGCTCCATGACTTCAATGAACCCCGATGAGGTTAATTGAAGCAAACCTGACCATCAAAAGTTGGTGGACGCACCCTGTTGACTCTAGATCATTAAATAATAATAAATAATCATTAAATAATATATTTAATGAGAGGAGGTGCCTTAACTGACTGGTTGAACTGATTGTAACCACCAGTTAGCAATTAGGTGCATTAATATCACTCAGATCAACCCTAGAGTGCTCCAGTTAGCCTCCTTGACTATAGGTAGGCATGGGTGTGACTGGATGATGGAAATTAATGCTCCACTAATGTCAATTAAATGTCAATTATACATAGGATAGTGGTTTAACTAGGCCAATTTGAACAAAAAGAGTGTGTATGATGGTAAATATCTCCAACACCCCCCCTTAAGCTATACTCAGGAAGAGTTAGAAAACATAGATGCATAAAAATGCTAGGGCCCCGACAACTAATGCCATAGGTCACCCTATACAATTCTGAAACTGAAACAATGCTCAAAACAAACTAAGTGAGGAAAAGACAGAAAACCCAATGGGAAAACCCCCCCTCAAGTTGAACACTGAAAGTAGTCTGGATCACTCTGATGAACTCACCCCCAACAGTGAATGGAGGTAAGTGAACTTATTTTCTAAAAATCTCTTGGTGAAGATGTCTGCAATCTACTCATCAGTTGAGCAGTATTGCAGAATGATGGTCCTGTCATGCACTAGCTCCCTGATTTAGTGCATGTGAATCTCTACATGCTTGCATTAGAGGAAATTTCAACTCAAAATGGGCCTTTTAACTTTTATTCAAATTCCATGTCATCATGTGTTAGCCAATGAAATTTCTTTAAATTTGAAATACCGTATAGGTCTTAAACACTTTTTTAATATAAATTTGGGGATATGTATCATAAAAAAAAACTACTTTTTTTGTTTGTATTTTTGACATATCTCCCTGTGTTTTTACTCAAATTTCGATCGGGAGAGCTTGTTGGATGCGAAATTAAATTTTGCATCCAACGAGTACCCACTTGGCATACTTTTGATAGACCCCGCTACCCCAAAAACAAGAAATACCTGAAAAAATGGAATGATGACATCATCATTTCATTTTTTCAAGTATTTCTTCTTTTTGGGGTAGCGGGGTCCATCAAAAGTATGTCGAGTGTGTACTCATTGGATGCGGAATTTAATGCATCCAACGAGCTCTCCCGATCGAAATTTGAGTAAAAACATAGGGAGATATGTCAAAAATACGAACAAAAAAGTAGTTTTTTTATTTTCTTCCTCCAAAATTAATAAATATTATTTTATTATTTTAACTATTATTTTATTAGTTCATTTTAGGAGGCCCATTTTGAGTTTAAATTTCCTCTAATGGTCCTTTGCTTGGTAACTAGATCCGTGGATATCTTAATAGCACTCTGGTTATCACAAAAGAGGACAATGGACAATGTACTACCAAGTTCAAACTCTGAAAGAATGCCTTGCAACCAAACTTCTTGGATGCAAACATTCACCGCTCCTCGATACTCGACCTCTGCTGAAGATAGTGCTATGGTAGCCTGATTTTTGTTTGACCAGCAAATAGGGCCACCACCAAACATGAATACATATCTATAATTTGACTTCTGTTCAATAGAATCACCCGCCCAATCGGAATCTGTGTATCCAACCAGCTCTAGCTCAGAGTCTACAGCATAGTGAATGTCGTAGGTACTGGTTCCTTGAATGTACTAGAGGATCCTCTTGGCTACCTTCCAGTGAATATCATGAGGCTGCTACATGTATCTTGATATAGCATTCATGGCATAACAAATATCAGGCCTAGAATGTGTCAAGTACAACAAGCTACCAATTAGCTGTCGATAGATAGTGCAGTCCATGGGAGGTGTGTGTTTTCCTTCTTCAAGGATGATCCCTGAAAGGAAAGGGAATGGTGTAGGTCTACATTTAGCCATGTTAAAATTGAATAACAGGTATGAAATTTATTTGTATTGAGTGACCATAATCCCATCAGAATTTTGCTCGATTTCGATCCCTAAAAATTGTTTTAGAAGCCCCAAATCACTCATTTCAAAGGCATTGTGGAGAGTAGTTTTGATGGCTGAAATGGAGGCAACTGTGCTACCTGTGATCAGTAATTCATTAACATATAAAACAATGATAATTATATGACCATCATGCTACTTTAAGTACACATTTGGATCTGATATACATCTCTGAAAGTTTTGCGAGAGAAGGAAGGCATCCATCTTGGAATACCACTCTCTTGGGGTCTGTTTTAACCCGTATAGTGACTTCTTTAGCTTGCAAAGAAAAGATGGATCAGTGATGTAGCCCTCAGTCTGCTTTATGTATATCTCCTCATGAATATCTCCATGCAGAAAGGCTGACTTAAAATCCATGTGATGCACCTCCCAGTGCTTGGATGCTGAAATAGCCAAAACAAGGCAGATGGAGTCCATTTTTGCTACCGGTGCAAAGGTCTCATGGTAGTCCACTCCTTGGACCTGAGAGAAACCTTTTTCTACCAGCCTTGCCTTATATTTTTAGGTGCTTCCATTAGCAGCAACCTTTGTTTGAAACACTGACTTGCATTGAACCAATTTCCTTCCTGGAGGAAGAGAAACTAGCTCCCAAGTAGTGTTTTTCTGAAGATAATTCATCTCTTCATCCATAGAAACTTGCCATCTTGGATCATTCCAAGCATGGTAGTAGGATTTTGGATCTGAAATAATCATCAAATAGCAAGTTTCAAACAGAAAATTATTAGAACAAGAGAGTGCAATACCTACTCTTTGAAAATCAGACTGGGTTCTCCTTGGATCATCCAGATTTCCAATGTTGTCTCCAGCGGAGGAGAGTGTCTGTTGCGCCCATGTAGGAAGATGATTTTGCACTTGAGGTTCTGATTCAGAATATAATTATTACTGCACACTGATATTAGAAATTACAGGATCCAAATCAAGGTCATCACCCCCAATTTCATCATCCAAATATTCAGTGGAATAGGAAGGAAATTCCGCAGTTTTCTCCTTCACTAGTTCCACCTCCTGAAGAGCCTCATCGAACTTGACACTTATCTCGATGATGATCTGTTTGGTATTGATATCCAGAATATTGAATCATTTATATTCATTAGGATACACAATAAAAAAACATTCTATGGTTTGTGGTTCCAAATCCCTTCTTTTATCAAGCGAAATCTGGGCCCATGCAGTGGACCCAAACACCCATAGGTTCGACACATTTGGCTTGTGTCTGAAGTATGATTCAAAAGGAGTCTTTCATTTCATAGATGAATGTGGAACCATGTTCTAAATTTATTCTGCTGCATTCATGGATTCAGCCCACAAATTTGCAGCAAGCTTCTTTGATTCCAACATATAGGTGGTCATCTCCTTGAGAGACCGGTTCTTCCTTTCCGCTACTCCGTTCTGCTGGGGAGTGTAGGGAATTGAATGCTGGAAATGAATACCAATTTGGGAGCATATGTATAGAAAATCATTACTAACTACTCCCCTACATTATCAAATCTCAATATCTTGATCTTAAGCCCAAAGGCATTTTTTATTAAGGTCTTCAATTCAGAAAATTTTTCACATACTTATGATTTCTTTTTGAGAAAGAAAACCCATGTATACCTTGAAAAATCATCAATAAAATTAAGGAGGTACCTTGATCCATTCATGGATGTGATAGGAATTGAACCACTGATATCATAATGTATCATCCCCAATATGCTTGTAGCTCGGTTTTCCTTCTCCTGATCGAACTTGTGCTCAGGGTGTTTTCCAATCACACAGCCCTTGCAGACTCCCATGGTTACCTTGGTGACCGGGAGGCATTCAACCATGGAGTTTTTCTGTAATTTCTGCAAATATTTGAAATTAAGATGGCCAAACCTCTCATGCCACAGCCTACTAACCTCATTTCTATGATTTAGCAGAGTGGTGGGCTTTGCATCCGCAAAAAAGTGAGAGAACTCATAGGCTTTTGCATGATGGTTTTCAAGGCCTTTAGCAATGAGTTTCCTGGATACAATTTCTATTATCTCAACATCATTTGGGCTGAAAGAGACTCTCTTAGGCATTCCTGTATGTGTCATCTAATAGACACTAAGGAGATTTGCTGCTAGAGATGGTACATACAAAACATTAAAGAAAAAACCATTTTCTAGATCTACAGTACCTTGTCCTTCGGAAATGATGGTGGAGTCATCTCCCATGTGGATGGGGATGGATTTGCTGGTCTCCAAGGATGAAAATGAGTCTTTTTCAGCCATCATGTGATTTGAATCTCCACTGTCAATCAGCAGTGCTTTGGACTTCGAAGTGCTTGCCATGAGGGCATGACCTTTCTCATGCCGTGGTTCCCGATCTTGGTGATCTCTCATCCGAAAGCTCTCGGAAAGATTTATGTGATTCCTCTCAAGGAGAGATGTTGCTTCATCAATCCTTTTCTTCATGCATGCATTTTTAGGGTGAAAAACCTTCCCACAGTAAGAAAACCTGACTTTTTCTTTCCCATTGTGCCCTTTTCTTTTGTTCTTCCTTGAGCCAGAAGATTAATCATGCTGCTGGTTTTCAACTCTAGGCTTGGGAGCATCAAATTTAGTTTTCTGATTTTTCTACTGCTTTCCTTTACCCTTCAGATCTTTGGGCCCCAAGACATGGAGGGCTTGATCATGGGAAGATCGGATGATCCCCATCTAGACAAGCTTGTCATGTTCATTAGTTAGGGACTCAATGAAGGCATTAAGTGTAGGCATCTTCCATCTAGGGGTTGTGAGCTTCCCCGCACGGAATGTAGAAACAAAACTGAATAATCAGCCCCAAGTTTGGAGAGGATGGAAAGGATGAGCTGATCATCCTCCTTCTCCACTTTGCATTGCTTCAAGAGTAAAACAATATGCTTGAACTTTGTAAAGAAATCATTCAGAGTCTCGAAATTGGAAGGTTGGAGAGACATGAGTTCATTTTCTAGTTGGTAAACTCTCAAGTCATCATGCTTTCCATATAGAGATTCCAATTTGTCCCATATTTATTTTGGTGTATTCAGATCCATAATATGGAAGAGAATGTCTTCGGAAATAGAGAGGCACAAGAAACCGAAGGCTTCATCCTTCTTGTTCAAGAATCTTGATTTTTCTATGGTAGATCCAGGCTCAACTTTAGTTTCCATGGAAACTCTATGGATTCGTTTGGAGTGCAAATGAATCTCCATTTTATTTTTCCATGAGTAGAAATTGTATGGAGTCAAGAGATCTACTAAGGAGGCCATTTGGATATGCTGTAGAAAATGCTTCACCTGTAGAAACCTGAAAATCAAAACAGAAAGGGAAAAATAAGGTTGGACAGCCTACACATTCTAGGATTTCATCACACCCAACATAGTCAATCAAGCAAGCTTGATCAACAAGTTATTTACTTGGGATATTGAGTGGTAAGCCTTGGCTTCTAGTGCAGTGCTGGAATTTTGAGCTATTGCTCACTTTTCATGGAGAAATCTGTCAAAAAGCTTGTTTTTGAGAGATAGATCTTCGTCCTGCCATATGCTCTGATACAATATTAATATTGCACATTGATCTAGGAACAAAGAATCAATCTCATCAAAGAATAATCAACAAATACTCATGAAATGGTGTTAATCGAAACCAGAATTGGTTTCCTCTCTGTATATTTAATAAACAATGAATGGTGACAATACCAATTTCAAGCAATAGCTTGAATCCATGAGGAATTGAAATACCTAAGGAGGCAATTCCAATTCAATGATTGAATCTAACTTAACTGACTCTCAACCATAGGTTCACACTGAGTTAACCACTTGACCAAAACCCTAATTGACTCACCAAACCCTAACTGAAGTTGGAGTGCAATAAATGATTGAATCTCAACTGAAGTAGATCAAACACATGTCATAGCAATCCAACCATCAAGTGCTAGTGCTCCATGACTTCAATGAACCCCGATGAGTTTAACTAAAGTTGAACTGGCCATCAGAAGTTGGTGGAGGCGCCCTGTTGACTCCAGATCATTAAATAATAATAAATAATCATTAAATAATCATTAAATAATATATTTAATGAGAGGAGGTGCCTTAACTGACTGGTTGAACTAATTGTAACCACCAGTTAGCAATTAGGTGCATTAATATCACTCATATCACCCCCGGAGTGCTCCAGTTAGCCTCCTTGACTGTAGGAGAAGGCTAAGTTAGCCTCCTTGACTATAGGTAGGCATGGGTGTGACTAGATGATGGTAATTAATGCTCCACTAATGTCAATTAATGTCAATTATACTTAGGATAGTGGTTTAATTAGGCCAATTTGACCAAAAAGAGTGTGTATGATGGTAAATGTCACCAACAAATTATAGGCTTGACTGATTTATCATATTGGTTTTTAACCCTATTCTTATGAGATTCATTTTTCATTAACGCATCTCTGCATCATTCATCTAGATTTTCCAAATGTAGAAAACATTCTTATAATTCAGTAATGTTAGGAATTACATGAATGGTTATTTTAAGATATGGAATTTCACACTCAACCGGAGTGACTCCTTCCACCTCGTGAACGAATTGGAAAGGTGAAAACCCCATGGAATTTTTAACATTGGTTCGATATTCCCAAAGTGCATGATATAGAATAATTTGCCAATTGGATTGGGCTGCGTTGATAGTACACTTGAGAATGGTATTCAAGGTCTTATTAACTAGCTCGACTTGACCATTCGCTTACGAGTAGAAGGACGATGAGTGGTCTTGCTTGAACCCTATCATAGTAGCCAATTTGGTCATCATGCTATTTTGGAAATGACTACCATGGTTAGCGAAAATATCCTATGGAATTCTGAAGTGAGTAATAATCTAGTTGAACACAAAGAAAGCTACAGTTTCACCACCATCTTTGAAGGTAGGAATTTGATCTGCCCACTTGGTGAAGTAATCAACAACAACAATGATATATTTCCGCCCCCAGCTGAAACTATGTTGCATGTCATGTAATCCAACCCCACTTAATGAAGGGGCCCACCGTTATTATGGGAAACAATGGAGAAGGATGTGACCGCATTTTCCTAGTATAGATTTGACATTGATGACAACGCTTCACAGCCTCCTCACAATCTTTAAAGATGGTGGTCTAGAAATAACCAGCACTTAAAATCTTATGGGTCATTGCTAACCAAGATAAATGACCCTTCATGCTTCAATATGGGAATCTTTTAGGATACGCCTAGCCTCCTCATGGGTGAGGAACTGACACAAAATAAAATATACCCCTCTATACAAAGTATCCCCGATGATAAGGTATTTTTTTGCATGTATTCATAGTTTATGTCTCTCTTCCATCGAGAAGGATGAAGGACACTTCAATGTCTGGAGATAGATAAGTATATCTTTGTATCAAGGATTAGAGGAGGAAATCATAAAAATGTACTCATCTGGGAATTAGTCTTCTTCAACCACTACATTCTCTTCCGTCGGAAATTCTGCAATAAGCTCTGCAAAAAATAAGGACTTTTTAGATTTGGCAGACTAAAAATACAAGTCAAGCTCTTGGAGAATGACTATCCATTTGTTGAATTTTCCCCTGATTATTTGTCACGAAAACACATACTGAAAGGGATTAACATATTCCACTACTGTAGTGGTCCTTAGTAGGATGTAGTGACATAACCTCTTTACAACATAAACAACTGCTAAATATAACTTCTCAATGTGGGAGTATCGAATTTCAGGACCAACCAATGCGCGACTAAGATAATAGACAACATGCTCTTGGAGCTTGTCATCTTCCTAGACTAATACTACCTTAATTTTCAACTCTGATGCGGCCAGATACAATATAAAATCTCAAGAGTAATCAAGTGGGTGTAACAAAGGAGCTGACCACAAACCTTTATCCAATGCCTTGAAAGCAAGTTGTGCGGTTTCATCCCATACAAATGGAGTGTCCTCTTTCAGCAGGAGCATGAAGCCCTTAGTGATCTTGGCATAGTTAACGATAAAATGTCAAAGGAAATTAGATTTTCCTTGCACGCTCTAAAGTTTCCTGATAGAACGAGGAGGAGGCAGATTTACAATGGCCTTTTCAAAGGATCCACCTAAATACATTTGTTTGATACTATCGAAACCCGAGTAGTCATCCCGACTTAACACAGAAAACACACATTTGTGGATTCAAGCATATTTTGTAATGTCTACATCGTTAAAAAACTAAGCGAAGTTGATCTTGATGATCAACCCTCTTACGAGAATGAGTAGGCAGATCATCTAGGTACGGCTCGGTAATGTTCTTAATGTCATGGAGGGAAAATTTCATTTCCCAGTGAAAGGTAGCCCCTGGATTTTTCAATCCAAAGGGCATTTTTTTGTATGTGAAGGTACTCCATGGACAAATAAAATTCATTTTTTGTTGGTATTCCAGCTTGATTTGGATTTGATTGTATCCAAAAATCCATCCATAAATGAAAAAACTTCACTACCTGCACAAGTGTCAATAATTTGATCTATAAAAGGTGTGGGGTAATTGTCCTTGGGACATGATTTATTTAAATCACGAAAATATGTGCATATGTGTATCATCCCTTGCTTCTTATCAAGGGGAACAGGATTGGATACCTATTCCATCAAGGCAATTGGGTAGATGAACCCAAATTTCAGCATTTTTTCCACTTCATCCTTAACGGCTACCATCTTACATGGGTTAACGGGTCTAAGATTTTGTGGAGCCAGTTTAGCATCAGGATAGGTTCCAATTTCATGTTCAATAATCAATGGATCAATTCCTGGCATATCCTTATATGACCAAGGAAACACGTCGCAAAACTCCTTAAATAAGGTACTATTATAAATAGCAATCTCCTTGTTCAGGTGTGTCCTACTATCTTAAATACACCTAATATTTAATTATCGATCAGGGTTGGTAGGCTTAGATTTTATACAAAATATATGCGAAGGTAAAAAGCATCCTAGGGTGTCATGGAGATATTTTAATAAAAAAAAGATTGAAAGATATTTCAAAATGAAAAACCGAGTCAAACTCCTAAGACTATATGAATAATCGGACTGGACTGGAGTATCAAATTTTAAACAGCTACTAAAAGAAATATATAAACAATAATAATTATAACTAACTCATACATAAAAGGAATTATAACAACTGAACTGACAAATAACCAACTAACTACTCCTTAAATGGAAGGATAGGGTAAAAAGACAACTTTGTTGATGTAATTGTAACTTCGGAATGTATTCACTTGTATTTCTTATGTATTGTGCCCTGATTTTTATTCCAGGAAGTGTTTGTAATGTAAATGAGTAATGTCATTCCCTAATGTTCTGATCAGGAGTTTCTGTAATGTAAACAAGTCATGTCAAGTCAATGTGGGTAACCCTCCTATTGTTCAAGGGTTAAAGTCCTCGCAGTTCTGGGGCCCTATGGTTGTTAGACTCACCTAGTGAATTTGGCCCTAGTGAGTCATTGTCAACTTAGGAATTAGTATAAATAGAGAGTGAGTCTCTCTATTTATCACACACTCACTCACACTCAGTTGTAGCACATAGCTGAGGGAGAAGAATTTGCTGGGGCTACAAAGAAAGAGGCTACTGCTGTTGGGATATCATCTTACTGTTTTGGGTTTTACTTTTGGTGTTGATTCTATCTCTGAGGAGGTTGCAGGGTTTTCTCCAGTTATGGTTTCCCCAAGGAAAAACACTTTGTTCATTGTCTCTTGTGTTTGATTGATGTGCTTGTTATTCTCTTAGTTAAAGATCCTAATATAATGCTAGCTTAATGTTAAAAATCTAACATGGTATCAGAGCTAACCTGAGAAGAAGAAACTGTGCAGCTGCAGGAAATAGGGATTCCTACTTTATGGATATCTCTCCACATATTTTCATCAAAAGAAGGTTCGATTAACTCTCCTCCCTAGGGCGCATCTTTCTGTCGAAGCAGAATCCAATTCTGAGCTTTTTCAGTTTTGGACCCGACACTATTGCCAGAAATTAGGGCTTTCTACAGAAGTGGAATTTTTGAGTGAGCATAGGCCTGGATTGATCTCCTCCCCAAAATTGAATTTTATAGATCAAGATCAAAGCATTTGGTTGAACAGAACTCTAGAAAATCCAAATTCTAATCTACTCCTGAACCAACACTGCAAAAATTCAACTCCAGATCCAAATCTAACATCTTGACTTGGTAAGATCTAAATACTTTTTATTTCCATTTGAGGTTCTCAGTTAAGATGTCTCATCGTACCAATCTTGATGAAAATCTTGAGGGAGCTGATAACTTCCGAGCCTGGAAGTATAGGATCTTCTTGGTCCTAGAAGAAAATGAGTTGGACTCCTACATCCATGAGGAGGTTCCAGTTCCAGAGGAAGATGAGACTAAGGCCTTACATAATAAGAAGTTGGTTATGGAAAAGAGGATTATTGCTGATTCAATGAAGAATCACCTCATAACACAAGTGTCCTCCCTCAAGACACCTAAAGCTATGTTTGATGCCCTAACCAAACTATTTGAAGGGAAGAACATAAACCGAAAGATGACTCTAAGGAACCAGTTGAAGAATGTAAAGATCCAAAATGAGGAGACCATCCAATCATGCTTCACAAGGGTCTCCCAGATCAAAGAACAACTTGAAGCAGTAGATGAAGAAGTGGAGAATGCAGAAATTCTGATGACAACCTTGAATGATCTCCCTAGGTCATGGGATTCTTTCATCCAAGGAATCTGTGCTACGAAGAAGCTAATCAAGTTTAGTAGACCGTGGGAAGAATGTTCACAAGAATAATCTCAAATGGCAGCTTGAGAAGAAAAGATGGGAAGTGAATATCAATCTCTCAAAGTACACTCCAAGAAAGGAAGAAGGGAAAATCATCATCACCAAGGTAAGCATTCTCATCAGAAAAATAATTTTGTAAGAAGGGATCCATCCAAACTCAGATGTTATATGTGTGATGAAAAAGGACACTTTTCTATAAGTTGTCCCATGAATAAGAATGGATCCAAGAAGAATAATAACTCCAAAAGAAGACATCATGCTCACATTGCTGAGGATGATGATCCTCCCAAGAAGAAAGTAAAACATGAAAGTGAAGACTCTTCAAGTGATGAAGAATATGTTATGATCTCTACTCTCACGGGAACTAGCACTCATGGAAGCAAAGATTGGATTATTGATAGTGGGGCTTCCAAACACATGACAGGATTCAAGGAATATTTTCAGAAACTATCCGAACATAATTCACCCCATAAGGTGAGATTTGGGGATGACTACCAATATCCCATAAAAGGTAGTGGTGAATCCTCCTTCAAGCTAGACTCTGGAAAGTCTATGAAAATGAAGGATGTATTTTTTGTACCAGGACTAAAGAATAATCTTCTCTCCATATCAGCACTGGATGCAAAATTCATGAGGGTTGCATTTGTAGATGGCCAAGTCCTCATGTGGCCAAGAGGAAATACTATTGACGATGCAATAGTAATTGGAGAACAAGAAGGAGGATTATACAAATTGAAGGGCCATCCAGAGCAAGCTTTGGTCCATGACACAGTAGAGCCAAATGAACTTTGGAATAGAAGGCTTGCACATGTGCACTACAGAGCACTACCACTTGCAAGCAAAGTTATTGAAGGTCTTCCAGAAATTCAAGAAAAACATGAAGGAGTCTGCAAAGGATGTTTGAAAGGAAAGAACACAAAGAAGACATTTCCAAGTAGGGAAAGCAAAGCAAAAGGAATCTTGGAAATCATTTACTCCGATGTATGCAGTCCAATATCATCCAGTTCTTTAAGTGGGTATGTATACTATGTTTCTTTTATTGATGATTATTCTAGAAAGAAATGGATATACTTTAAGAAGAACAAAGATGAAGTTTTCAGAAAGTTCAAGGAATTCAAAACCTTGATCAAGAACCACACAGAAAACAAGATCAAGACCTTTCAATCTGATAATGGAAGAGAATTCACATCAAATGATTTCAAAGATTTATGCAAAGATTCATGGATTAAAAGGAAGTTATCCACTCCATATAATCCACAACAGAATGGGGTTGCAAAAAGGAAGAATAGAACTATCATGGAAGATGCAAGAGAAATGCTTCATGATAAAGATATTCCCATGCATCTATGGGCAGAAGCTGCCAGAACAATGGTGTATGTACAGAACCGTACTCCACAAAGAGTACTCAAGAACAAGACACCTAGAAGAAGTCTTTTCCAGCAAGAAACCAGACTTCAACCATCTTAGAATATTTGGTTGTCCAGTGTACATACACATTCTGAAAGAAAAGAGTACAAAGTTAGATCCTTCAGGAAAGAAGGGTATATTTGTGGGATACTCTCAAAAGCTCAAAGGATTACAGAATATACTTCCCAGTATTTAAGAAGATTGACATCAGCATGGATGTAACATTTGACGAAGACTCAGCTTACAACAAATCCAGGAAGAGACCTGCTGAAGATCCTAAAGAATCAGAAGCACCCAGAATTCATGACACAACCATGAACGAAGAAACTCAAGAAGAAGATTGAGAATTTGAAGAACCTCAAGAACCTGTAGATCCACCTCAAGAGAAGAATCCTCATAAGAGTAAATCTGCTTGGGTACAAGAAGCTATCTAAGGTGTGGAAAGATATGGAGCTCCAGAAGAGAATCACAGAGAAAGGAAGAGGACGAGGTCTTGCTCTAGGTATGTAGCTTTATTGTGTGACTTTATCAATAAAGAACCTTCCAACTATGAAGAAGTGGAAGAATGGAAAGAATGGAAGGATTCTATGATCAAAGAGTATCAATCGACCATGAAGAATGATGTTTGGGATGTTGTTCCAAGACCAAAAGGGAAGTCAGTTGTAGCTTCCAAATGGATCTACAAGATCAAGCATGCTGCAGATGGTAGCATAGAAAAATATAAATCAAGATTCATGGCTCATGGCTTCTCACAGAAAGAAGGAATAGATTATGAATAAACCTTTGCACCTGTAGCCAGATACACTTCCATCAGATCAGTACTTGCTCTGGCTACAATGATGAAATGGAAGATACACCAAATGGATGTGAAGACTACTTTCTTGAATGGTGTAGTGGAAAAGGAAGTGTATGTAGAGAAGCCACTCGGTTTTGAGACACATGAGAGGGAGTATCATGTGTGTGGATTGAATAAATCCCTATGTAGTTTGAAACAGGCACCGAGGACATGGTATGCAAGAATTGATGGATTTCTATCCAGTTTGGGTTTTACCAAAAGTAAAGCAGATTCCAACCTTTACTACAAGGTTGAATATGGAAACCCATTGATGCTCCTACTATATGTAGACGATCTGTTTGTAATAGGTATGGATGGGTTAATTGCTGATACAAAGAGGAAGCTTGCTGCCAAGTTTGAAATGAAGGACTTGGGTACGATGCACTATTTTCTAGGCATGGAGGTGTGGTAGAATACGGATGGAATCTCCCTCAGACAAGGGAAGTATGAATGAGAGATCCAGAAGAGGTTCGAGATGATGGACTGCAAGGCCATGACCACACCTATGGCATCAAACCTAAAGCTATTGAGTGATGCTTCATCAGAAGCGGTTGATGCTACGATGTATCATCAGATGATTGGGTCCTTGATGTACCTGACAGACACAAGAACAAATATTTTCTTTCCTATGAACACCTTGAGCTAGCTTCTGACATATCCGAGACATGTTCACTTGATTGCTGCAAAGCATATTATAAGGTACCTGAGGGGTACAATTGATTATGGGCTCAAGTATGAGGTGAATCAGAAGATTAACCTGGAGGGTTATGTTGATTCAGATTGGGTAGGTGGTGCCATCAATAGGAAGAGCACTTCAGGGTGCTGCTTCAGTATGGGATCAGGTGTGATATCTTGGTTTAGCAGGAAGCAATCCTATGTGGCACTGAGTACAGCTGAAGCAGAGTATGTTGTATCTTGTTCAGCTAGTTGTGAGGCAGTATGGATGAGCAAGATAATCTCTGATTTATTTGATCTCTAGCTGGATGCTACTTGTATACATTGTGACAACCAGAGTTGCGTGAAGTTGTCAGAGAACCCGGTGTTCCATGAAAAGTTGAAGCATATCAAGATCAAGTATCACTATATCAGGGATATGGTGTAGAGGAGAGTATTGAAGCTCTAGTATGTTGTGATGGATGAATAGATAGCTGATGTGTTGACAAAGCCATTGGCTAGGGTGAATTTTGAATACTTCAGGGAGAAGCTTGGTGTTCTCCAGACCGAGGTTCCCTCCCAAGGGAAGTGATGAATCCGTGAGCCATTATGACATGGTGAGAGGATTGGTTCCTTCCATGGTCAGATGTAAGGGCTGAGCCATTCTATCATGGTGAGAGGATTGGTTCCTTCCATGTCAGATGTGAGTGCTGAGCCATTTTGATGTGACTATAGGATTGGTTCCTACATGATCATATACAAGTGTTGAATGCCATTCTTGGAATGGAGGAACCTGGTCAGTCAGTTACCAGGAAAGATTAGTCTGGGACTAAGGTCCATTATGATGTGACTATAGGATTGGTTCCTACATGATCATATGTGAGTGCAGAGCCTTTCGTACATTAGTTTTCAGATGTAAGTGCAGAGCCCTTTCGGCATGGAGGATTGGTTCCTCGCATGGTCGAATATAAGTTTTGAGCCTTTCTGACATTAGTTGTCAGATATGAGTGCCGATCCTTTTTGAAATTTGTTGTTAGATGTAATTGCATATCCTTTCAGCATGGAGGATTGGTTCCTCGCATGGTCGAATGTAACTGCTGAGCCTTTCTGACATTGGTTGTCAAATGTGAGTGCTGGGAATTTTTGACGGGGTTGTGAGATGTGTTCCCACATGGTTAGGATTGGTTCCTACATGATCAGATATAAGTGTTGGGTAGGCCATTCTAAATTAGGGTCAGATATAAGTGCTGGAAGAAGACCTACATGGAGGCTAGGCCTACAACCAGCATGAAAAAGGGATGGATCTGTAGAACTTCCTGTGAAAAGAAGAATCAAGAGATAGCACCTGTGATGATGATCCAAGAGAGATTTTTCAGAACTAGAGATGATCCAGATCGAGTGATGATCTAGTTCCAGTGATGATGATCCAGATCGAGTGATGATCTAGATTCAGATGAAGATGACTTGGAGATGAAGATGACTTGATGATGACGAGGACTCGATGATGATCCAGATGGTACAGAGAAGAAGAATTGTGATGATAAATTGTGTCAAGATAATACCTTCCTAGTTAAGAGGGAGTGTTGATGTAATTGTAACTTCAAAATGTATTCACTTGTATTTCTTATGTATTGTACCCCAATGTTTATTCTGGGAAGTGTTTGTAATGTAATTGAGTCATGTCATGCCCCGATGTTCCAATTAGGAGTTTCTATAATGTAAAAAAATCATGTCAAGTCAATGTGGGTAACCCTCCTATTGTTCAGGGGTTAAATTCCCCACAATTCCCGGGCCCTATGGTTGTTAGACTAACCTAGTGAAGTCATCCCTAGTGATTCATTTTCTAGTTGAGAATCAATATAAATAGAGAGTGAGTGTCTCTATTTATCACACACTCACTCGCACTCAGTTGTAGCACATAGTTGAGGGAGAAGAAGTTGCTAAGGCAAGAAAGAAAGAGGCTACTGCTGTCAGGAGATCATCTTACTGTTTTGGGTTTTACTTTTGGTGTTGATTCTATCTCTAAGTAAGTTGCGGGGTTTTCTCCATTTATGGTTTCCTCAAGGAAAAACACTGTGTTCATTGTCTCTTATGTTTGATTGATGTGCTTGTTACTCTCTCAGTTAAAGATCCTCATATAATGCTAGCTTAATGTTAAAAATCTAACAAACTTATCTTACAAAAAATAGAAAACTGAAAAAGTGAGTAGAAAACTTAATAAATAAAACTTTGAAAGAAGAAAGTAGAAAACTTAATAAAGATAAGAAACAAAAGCAAGTAGAAAACTTAATAAAGATGTTTAAAATCGATTCTTCAGTAAATACATACAAAAAACAAGAATGATTTCTATGATTACAAATAATCTAACTTTGTCTTAAAAATAATACATCTAACCCTAAAATGTATATGCAAACAAAGATAACGATGACGTAAAACAAAAGTAAAACGAAATCAGTGTTTAATATTCAAGAAATAAGAACAAATTAATCCATATTTAATAGAAGGTGAAAATAAAATAAAAGAAGAATAATAAAACCTTAATCAATAACCTAAAACAGTCAAACTTTAATTGTAATCCTTAAATAAAACTATCAACTACAACATAATCCAAATATTGACAAAACGAAACTAGAAACAATCTTAAAATACATAAAACACTCTAAAAACAGAACCGAGGGTTAAATGACAGACTGAGAAATAGGTCTATAAGGGGTGGCTGAATGGCAGACTGGACAGATGGTCTGAATGGCAGTCTGTATAGTTGAAAATGGTAAAAACTAACCTAAATGAACTAATTCTTCAGCTTAAGTTACGCGGATCTAAACCTAATGGATGGAATCAATAAAAAAAACCTATTTAATCAGCAAATTAACTTCAAACTAACTCTTAAACAAAAAGAAAGCATTGCATATTAAACTAATTAGTAAGCTAGAAATTAATTTAAACTGACTGGAAATTAACCTAAGCAAGTTCATGGCAGGAAATAAATAAACAGAACTGAATCTAAATGAAAGCAAACTATTTCATATAAGCAAATTCATAACAGGAAATAAATAAACAAGACTGAATTCAAATGGAAGCAAACTATTTTATATGTTTGGAAATAAAGACTGAAAACAATATTGGAATGAAATGACTGTAAATATAATAACTGAAATCAAATGACTGGAAACAAATGACTGAAAGCAAAGCTATGTGCGCATATACTTGTTTAACTGCTGACATAAAACTAAGCTAATACAATATAGGAAATACAATAGCATTTACTATTATCTAATGAAAACAAACTGGAAATTAGACTAGACTAGCTAAAATAGAAAAGAAAGAACTGAATTAAACAAAGAAATGAACCTCTGGTTGATGAGGGGCCCTCTCACCAATAAAGGGTGATGTCTACTAACTCCTACTCAAATTCAATATTCAACAGCAATGCATATAGCTCTTTATTCAAATTCAGAAACAAAATTATAGTGTTTATGAAAACTATGAACTGCTTAACAAAATACTTCTCTAACTCTCTCCTGCCATAACTCTACTCTTTATTCAGAGACTGATATATATAGTTTGCATGAGAGATGATAAATTCAACCCTTAAAGGCTAACTTCTCTCTAATTTTAGTCAATATTTAAAGGCACCTAATTGATTTCAGTAAACAACGCATGGACGTCCTCCTTCTTCAGCGCGAGCATGATCTCTACAGCGCGAACATGGCATGATATTCCTCCTTTCACATGGGCATATCTTCTTTATTTAGCGTGAGAATGACCTCTACAGTGTGAACATGGCATGAAATTCCTTGTTTCACATGGGAATATCTTCTTTATCATGGCGTCAATCCCTTCCTTAGCGTGGTTGATGGGCTGGTGTTGAACACAAGAATTGTACACAACAGAAGGTTTCCAGAACACAGGTCCCTCATTAGCATGAGCATGTGCTTTGGTTTATGGAATGTCCCAAATTTTTCATTGGGGCAAAATTCCCAAATCACATTTTCCATATTCATGCAAGTTGTCAAAGCGATGTTAAAACTCAAATAATTGTCGAGGAGGAAAATCACTAGTTTCCTAGGTTGGGGATGGAATCTTTGAGATTTGGAATAAGGGGGATAATAAATGATTTTTATAAATTATAATAGGATAAATATTTAATAATTTAGATTATTAAATAAATACAATACAGAATTGAAATGGATATGGAGAATGGAGACACATGGAGACTATGGGGCCCACTCAAGCTAGAATTCCTATGTTAAATGGCATCCTCCTCTTGTAATTTTGAATCTATGGGAAGCCTAATGTTTTGGGATGGATTATGAGGTTAATATAATTGTACATATACTTCATAGGTTTAATTTGGTATGAATTGTAACTTACATGGGAGAGGAATATCCAAATGAGAGTTTCATGGACACTTGGCTAGATTCCCCTTACATTTATGACATCTATGACACCAATAATGGAGATTCTATGAAAGTTATGACACAAGTAAGATATAAAGTCTGACATACTGAAATAATGACATGTCATTCATGAATAGAGAATCTTAGAGGTTGAATTTGGGAGTTGTAGAAGGCCAAGAAGCTCCTACTCAAATTTGGGAGAAGATGGAAGGTTAAGAGAGAGGCCACATGGCATAGCATGAGAAGCCACACCAATTCGACTTGGATTTGATTTATGGATGGATTTGTAACCTTAGAAGACCAATAATGTTTATAAAATATAGGGATCATCCATGAGAAGAAGCTTTTGCTCATTTGTGAATTGTGAGAGCTAGTGGATGACTAGTTTTCTTACTTAAGCCAATTTCGAGGGTGAAAGATTCCCATCCTAGCTGGTGTTTGGAAAGGACACTCAGGTATTTCATGGATCTTTAATGGAGTCTTATTTTCTTGTGAAAGCTACAGGAATTTCATGGACATATCAATATCAGCTTTTTCTTCCATTCATCTCAAGTTTTCTCACCATATTTCAGCTCTATGGAGTGAGGCACACTTGGTGAGATATTCATCTCTTTGAAGGAGCTTATATTGCTCCAGTATTTTGTAGTCTGATGTAAATTATATGTTCTTTAAATTCAGAAATCTATCAGTTCAAAAATCCAAGATATCTCATGTATTATTGTCCAATATTGAAGAAACAATGCCATTTCTCCAATACCTTGTTGTAAACTCTTGTAATCTTGATGGAATCGAATATATGTGTGAAACATTGATGGTTTATGAATGAATGAACCATCAGGAATGTATAATATGGGTCTCATGTTCAGAAATGGATAATTTGTGGCCATTGGGTCGAATTTCATATCATTTGGATCAAACTACATCTCGTTTCCCCAAGGGTCCAAAACTAGTTTTTTATATCTGATTCAATGAAGTGATAACAACCATGGGAGTTCAATTAGTTCTTCATATGAGTATATGATAATGTATTATACACATTATTTCTTCAATTTGAAAATTTGAGTGTGTTTTCGCACATTTGGGAAGCCATTTCTACCACTTACCCTGGGGGGATTTGAGCCCAAAATTGCCATGTAAAATCATCTATTGTTCAGAATTTATTACAAACTTGCAGAAGTGTTTGGAGGGCCATAATACACCCATAAACATTATAACTAATTGATTATATCAGTAATATGTTGGATACATTTACCACCATACACACTCTTTTTTGGTCAAATTGGCCTAGTTAAACCACTATCCTAAGTATAATTGACTTTAATTGACATCATCCAGTCACATCCATGCCTAACTTAGCCTTATCCTACATTCAGGGAGGCTAACTGGAGCACTCTGGGGGTGATCTGAGTGATATTAATGCACCTAATTGCTAACTGGTGGTTACAATCAGTTAGACAAGTCAATTAAGGTCCCTCCTCTCATTAAATATATTATTTAATGATTATTTGATGAACTGGAGTCAACAGGGGTGCCTCCACCAACTTTTGATGTGCATTTAAACTTCAGTTAACCTCATCAGGGTTCATTGGAGTTAGTGTAGCACTACCTCTTGATGGTTGGTGAGCTGTGACATGTGTCTGATCTCTTTCAGCTGAGAATCAGTCATTTATTGCACTTCGACTTTAGTTAGGGTTAGTTGAGTCAATTAGGGTTTTGATCAGTGGTTAACTGAGTGTGCACCATTGCTTATAGTCAGTTAAGCTAGAATCACTCATTCAATTCGAATGACCTCCTAAGGAATTATATTTGTCTCTTCATTCATGCTTGTAGCATGACATTGTAATTGTAATCATTCATTCTTTATGTGAATACAGAGCGGCTACTATTCCTATAGACCGATTACACCATTTCATGAGTTATTTGTTGATTAATTCTTGATGAGATTGATTCTTTGTTCCTATATCAATAGACAAGATTAATATGGTATCAGAGCTTACGGTGGGATGAAGCTATATCTCTCAAAACAAGATTTTTGACATATTTCTACATGAAAATTGAGCAATAGCTCAAAAATCTAGCACTGCACCAGAAGCCAAGGCTTACCACTTAATAACCCAAGTAAAGAACTTGTTGATCAAGCTTACTTGATTGACTATGCTGGGTGTGATGAAATCCTAAAATGTGTAGGTTGTCCGATGTTATAGTGCCCCTTTTGTTTTGATTTGTAGGTTTTAACAGGTACAACTTCGAATGGACTCATCAATCCCTCTTCTCACCCCATTCACAAGCTATTCGAAATGGAATTTGAAGATGATTGCATCTCTGAAGAGATGAGGTATCTATGAGGTGTCTATTGGACTTGGAAAAGAGTCTTATGAGAATGATAATGACTGGCTAAATGACAGTGATAGAGATTTTGGAGCAATATGTCTGGCCCTTTCTCCTAGCTTGCGCTACCTTATTGGTTATGCTGAATACCTAAAGGATCTCTGGACAAAATTGGACAGAACCTTTGGAAAGCACAATGAGGATCATAATAGCACTTTGGAGATCACATCCAGCACCAAAAGAGTTATTTAATCAAAATTATTAGCCTCTACTCTCTCTGATGAATTTGTTCAAGATGAAGATGAAGCAGAATCTCCTACACATTCAATTCGAATTGAAGAAAGTCTCCATGCAGTGACTCCTTCCCCTGATGCTTTGAAAGTTCATGAGATATCTGATATCTCATCTCCTCATATTGTTGAAACAGAAGAATACATTCGAATATCTGATATTGAAGAAAAATACTGCTGCAATTCCATGCAAACATTCACCGGTGATTTTCCTTTGAATTATGTGCAAAATTTACCAGTAATTGCTTCCAAAAGTGAAGAGAAATTTGATTTTTCTCCATCTAATGTTGATGATGGTGTGAAAATATGTAAAAAATTGGATATTTTGGAATAAATATCATATTATAAGAGTAACACATTCACTCCACATGATCTATATCTTCCAGCAAAATCCTGCAGGATTGCATGCACCAAAATTCATAATTTTGAAGAAAAAGACAACTATGCATCCACCATCTCGATTGACCATACTTTTGGATCTGATATGAACCTTATTGGATATGATATGATATTATTTGGATCTGATATGATATTTATTGGTTCAAAATTTCATGTTCATAAACCTTTAGTACTGCTTGTAGTTGTTCTCATCGATGGTGTGAAGAAACAAGTACCGCAAGTCTCCTACAAAACTGCTGTTGGGGATTTGATTTCATTTCACAGTTTTGGATTTGTTTTGAAATTATTTAGATATGATTTATATTCTGATATGATATTATTTTTTTCATATTTTAAAATCCAAGAGCTTTCAGCCATTCTTGTAGCTGCCCTCGCCAATTCCGGTGTGAAAAATCAAGTACTGCACTTTCTCTTCAAAACCGCTAATGGGGATTTGGTGTTAGTTTCCTCATATGAGGTTGCTGATATTTTATTATGTGATTAATTAGATATTTAAAAATATATATCATATTATTTATCTCAATAATTCTCTCTCCACAGTCCTAGGGCTTCTCTACCTTTGGTCACATGCTCATCTCTTCACAGAACTAGTAAAGAGGAAGACATTCTGCATCCGCTTGGACACTTGCTCCTAATATTTGGGGCTGATTTTACCACTCATGGTTTTCTGTTCAAGGCTGAAACATATCAGTTTCTTGAGTGTTCCACACATGGTTACAATCCTCAAGAACCTTTGCTCTCTCTTAAGATGATTTCAGCTACTCTACATGGGTCTAGTTTTCACCATGCAACTATTTATATTTCTGATTCAGTTGAGTGCATTGTTCTTCTTCCAAAGTGGAATATTCCTCTAGACATATTCATTTAGTTTGGATTCATATGTTGACATGCACATTCTCAGGATATTGCTACATAGAAGAACCAATTCTTGATTTAATACTTAGTTTGAGGGGGGGTATTTTTCCCATGAGGTTTTCCCATTTTCTTGGTTATATTAAGCAGTTACTTTAATGTACAGGGTGACCTATGGCCTTTTTTTTCAAGGCCCTAGCATTTTTATGCATCTATGTTTTCTAACTTTTCCTGATTATAGCTTAGGGGGGGTGTTGGAGACATTTACCACCATACACAGTCTTTTTGGTCAAATTGGCCTAGTTAAACCACTATCCTAATTATAATTGACATTAATTGACATTAGTGGAGCATTAATTGACATCATCCAGTCACACCCACACCTACCTTCAGTCAAGGAGGCTAACTTAGCCTTCTAATACATTCGAGGAGGCTAACTGGAGCACTCCGAGGGTGATCTGAGTGATATTAATGCACCTAATTACTAAATGGTGGTTACAATCAGTTAGACAAGTCAGTTAAGGCACCTCCACTCATTAAATATATTATTTAATGATTATTTAATGAACTAGAGTCAACAGGGGCACCTCCACCAACTTCTGATGTGCAGTTCAACTTTAGTTAACCTCATCAGGGTTCATTGGATTCAGTGTAGTGCTACCTCTTGATGGTTGGTGAGTTGTGACATGTGTCTGATCTCTTTCAATTGAGACTCAGTCATTTATTGCACTCCGACTTCAGTTAAGGTTAGTTGAATAAATTAGGGTTTTGATCATTGGTTAACTAAGTGTGAACCATTGCTTACAGTCAGTTAAGCTAGACTCACTCATTCAATTCAAATGTCCTCCTAAGGAATTCAAATTGTCTATTCATTCATGTTTGTAGCATGACATTGTAATTGTAATCATTCATTCTTTATGTGAATACAGAGCGGCTACTATTCTTGTAGACCGATTACACCATTTCATGAGTTATTTGTTGATTAATTCTTGATGAGATTGATTCTTTGTTCCTAGATCAATAGAAAATATTAATATAATACACCTTATCTGAATATTTGGGAGCAATTTGGGATGATTTGGAGACCAATACACTAAAACTAGTCAAGAGCCAAAACTGTGAAAAATTGGAAAATTGAGCATTTTAATAAAATTCCAAAACTGGGACATTACAGTGGTATCAGAGCATCATATTGGCATATTATTTCATCTGATATTTATGAGTACAATAGTTCAGGGACCACCATTATATATTGAAACCCAAAAGTACTTTTGTTGAAGAGGGGAAAAAAAGTAGGAGAAGAAGGCAATTTTTTTTGAAACTATGACTAGGGATGAAAAGGGTACCTCATATGATAGTAAGGAGATAATAAAAATCATGGAACCTATCCTTGAAGACATGACCAATAATATTATGAAAGGATTCTAATTTTTTTCTATCCAAAGTTGGGAAAAATATATTGATTTTAAGAAGACCAAGGGGAAAAATGCATAAGCTTGCTTGAAGGAGCAAAAGGAGGAGACCTATGAACTACCTAGTTCTTAAATAGGTGAAGTTGAAGAAGTAGTACATGAAGAGGATATAAATTCACTCCCAAATTACTTTGAAAAATATGAGGAAACATCATAAGAGAAGGAAAAAGAGTACCTTGAAACTATTGAATATCATTCTAAAACAAATTCAACTATGGACATTGGCCAAAGAGCATCTACTGATGGATGCTTGAACTATGAAGGAGTACCCACTGATGGGTGATCAAAAATATATGTTGGTGACATATATATCAGATTTAAAAATGTTTCTACAAGACAAAATTCCATTAAACATGAAAATGAAGAACTTGTAGCAGTTGAAGAAGAAACAAAATCAACTTCCCCATCACCACTTGAGCTTCATGAAGTTGGTCCAAGCAAGAAGGAAGAATATGAGGAGGTTCATTTGAAAGAGCCTCATTTTATTCAAGGGTCCTTAAATATGAATGAAAAGAAGATTCAATAGGCCCTTATAATACTCCATGACACTCAAGCATTGGTATCAAATTCTTGTTGGAGAGCTACTTCCTTGGAGGAGCTATCCTTCCTTGAAGACATGGAGAATATCCAAAGAGAAATGTGCAACATCAAAGGTAATTTCATGTCTTTTCTCTTTGATAGAAAAAATTTAATTAAGCTTAGTTAATTGTTACATGAATCCTACTTTAAGAATAATGAAGTTATTCATAAGCTCACATTTAAAATGAGCAACTTCTTGAAAAGTTGCAAGACACTTGTTTTTCCTCCTATGTTTCAGATTGTCAAATGGTATATTGTTTGGAGGATTCTCATGAAATGGTGGATCATGATAAATTTAGAAATTTGAATGTAATTTATGTGTTTGAATATTAACTGGAAGAGATCCAAAGACTTGATGTGGTCGAAGAGGAACTTGAATTGTCTCTTGATGAAGGGTATGCAATTTTTAAAGAAGAGAATGATTCCTCTACATTGGAACCAATCTATGACAAAGGTTTCACACTCTTGAAGGAGCTGCATAATACTACCCCTATGTATCCTTCACATTATGACAATTTTTCACTTATTGATCATTTGGGTGAGTTGGTTCTTTCTCCTACATCCTACACTTCTAAATTTTGCAGCAGTAATCCTAATTAAGTATGGGTGAAAGGTTTCTTTTTGATAGTGCCACATGAAGAGAATGGAAATTCTATTTCTCCTTTTTATGATGGAATTATTAGCCTGCACCATATTATTTACATTTTGAGCATAATCCTTGTTTACATTATGATTATACACATCTACATGGGTGCACCTATGATGTTCACTTGAGTCACTTGGAGACTCATGATTTTCCTTGCTACTTTCCTAGTCTATTTGAAGTTGGAGGAACTTCATCCCACACTTAGGTGAAGAGTTTTATGATTGAAGAACATTATTATTGGAATCAAAATCCTCTGATGTTACATGATGATATACATATTCATGAGTGTATTTATGAGACTTCTTTGAGCCTCTTGAAGTATTCATGTTTTCCTTGCTCCTTATTTTGTTCAGATTTTGGTGGAGGTTCTCCATTCACTTATTGGATGAAAGAACACATGGATGATTATATTGATGAAAATTACATATCATTTGGAGCACATTATTATTCACATTTGCAGCATCATTCCTTGTTACTTTCTGATGATGGACATCTACATGGATGCACCTATGATATGTATTTGAGTCACTTGAAGACTCATGGTTTTTAATGCTCAACACTTGGTTCATTTGATGTTGGAGGAACTTCATCCAACACTAGGGTGAATAGACTTATGATAGGAGAAATTTTTTGTTAGCAGCCACATGCATTGCTATATATTTATGATTCACTCATTCATGGATGTATGGGTAATACTTCTTTGAGTCATTTGAAGTCTCCTTGTTTCTGTTGCTCACTATTTGGTTCAAATTTGAGTGGATATTCTTCATTCACTTCTTGGATGAAAGAATACATGGCTGAATATTTTGATGCATATAAATCCTTTTGGAGGAGAATTATAGGACATTGGATACTCAAATATGTCATTGGAGAAGATTTTATTGGTCACTTGAAGCATGCATGTACTTGGAAAATGGTAGTCTACTCACTGGGAGGTATAAGCAATTTCATGATTTCTTTGTGAGGCACCTTCTTGATGTACATTCTTATTATATTGTTATATAATTTGATGATATATATTATGTACTCATGATGTTTGGAAGAATGCATACAAGAAAATGGGATCTAGGAATTCTCTTTCCAAATAGTATGGGTTGGAGAGAACTCTTAATTGTTGGATTGCAATGCAAGCAATGGGACCCTATGATAGTTTTTAGTACCATTGATTTCAAATTCTTTGGGAAAAAATCAGTATGGGAGATGGATTCTTCATTTAATAAGGTGATTTTAATCAGAGTAGTGCAGTAGCAGGAATGGTGGTTCCTCTTTGAAATCTTCATGGAATCTCAAACACTCAAGGTGGGCAACTCAATGGCAACTTCAAAGAATCATACAGAAAGCAGGTTCTTCAACAACCATGTTTTAAATTGCTTGAGTACAAGAAATATTGGGAAGGGAGGATTTGTAATGTCCCAAATTTTTCATTGGGTCAGAATGGCCAAATCACATTTTCCATATTCATGAAATTTGTCAAAGGGATGCTAAAAGTCAAATAATTGCTGAGGAGGAAAATCACTAGTTTCCTAGGTTGGGGGTGGAAGCTTTGATATTTGGAATAAGGGGGATAATAAATGTGTTTAGAAATTAGAAGAGTATAAATATTTAATAATGTATATTATTAAATAAATGCAAGAGAAAATTGAAATGGATATGGAGAATGGAGACACATGGAGACTATGGGGCCCACTCAAGCTAGAATTCCTATGTTAAATGACATCCTCCTCTTGTAATTTTGAATCTATGGGAATCCTAATGTTTTGGGATGGATTATGAGGTTAATATAATTGTACATATAATTCATAGGTATAATTTGGGATGAATTGTAACTTAAATGGGAGAGGAATAGCCAAATGAGAGTTTCGTGGACACTTGGCTAGATTCCCCTTACATTTATGACATCTATGACACTAAGGATGGAGATTCTATGACAGTTATGACACAAGCCAGATATGAATTCTGACATAATGAAATAATGACATGTAATTCATGAATAGAGCATCTTAGAGGTCGAATTTGGGAGTTTGAGAAGGCCAAGAGGCTCCTACTCAAATTGGGAGAAGATGGGAGGTGAAGAGAGAGGCCACATGGCATAGAATGAGCAGCCACACCAATTCGACTTGGATCTGTTTTATGGATGGATTTGGAACCTTATAATACCAATAATGTTTATAAATTACAGGGATCATCCATGAGAAGAAACTTTTTTCTCATTTTTTAAATTTTCATTTGTGAATTGTGAGGGCTAGTGGATGACTAGTTTTCTTACTTAAGCCAATTTCGAGGGTGAAAAATTCCCATCCTAGTTGGTGTTTGGAAATGCCACTCAGGTATTTCATCGAGATTTAATGGAGTCCTATATTCAGGTAAAATATACAAGAATTTAATGGACATCTCAATATCAACTTGTTCTTCCATTAATCTCAAGTTTTCTCACCATATTTCAGCTATATGGAGTGAGGTGCACTTGGTGAGCTATTCATCTCTTTGAGGGAGCTTATATTGGTCCAGTATTTTGTATTATGATGTAAATGATATTTTATTTAAGTTTAGAAATATCTCAGGTCAAAAATCCAATATATCTCATGTATTATTGTCCAACATTGAAGAAACAGTGCCATTTCCCTAATACCTTGTTGTAAACTCTTGCAATCTTGATGGAATCACATATATGTGTGAACCATTGATGATTTATGAATGAATGAACTGTCATTAAAGTATATTATTGGTTTCATGGTCTGTAACAGAGAATTTGTGGCCATTGGGACGAATTTCATAGCATTTGGGGCAAACTACATCTCATTTCCCCAAGGGTCCAAAACTAGTTTTTTTATATCTAATTGAAGGAGGTTATAACAGCCATGGGAGATCGATTAGTTCTATATATGATTCTATGATAATTTATTATACACATATCCTACTTCAATTTGATAATTTGAATGATTTTATGTACATTTGAGAAGCCATTC
The DNA here is from genome assembly GCA_001517045.1 of Pseudotsuga menziesii. Classification (NCBI taxonomy): domain Eukaryota; kingdom Viridiplantae; phylum Streptophyta; class Pinopsida; order Pinales; family Pinaceae; genus Pseudotsuga; species Pseudotsuga menziesii. The sequence goes on along the minus strand of LPNX010863153.1, from coordinate 60,283 downwards.
CGGCAATTACCCAGGAGGGATTTGAGCCCCAAAATTGCTAGTAAATTCATCTATCTTATTCATAATTTGATATAGACTTACATAACTGATTGGAGGACCATAATACATACATGAACATAATAATTAATTTATTATATCATTAATACACCTTCTATGAATATTTTGGAACAATTGGGCTTATTTGGAGACCAAGACACTAAAACTAGTCAAGAGCCAAAATTGTGAAAAAATTGGAAAATTGGGCATTTTAATAAAATTCCAAGAAGGGGACATTACAGTGTTGTGGAGAGTGAGGTTAGAGAAACAGTTGGTCTTCTAGAATGCAGGGCTTTCTATCACTTTAAATCGTGTGGATAGTGAGCATCTAGGTGGTGATCCTTCTAGAGCATGAGTTAAATGCACCGGTCCAGCACGGAGATGGCTCATGTGGTGGTAAGCGAAGGAGATTGAAAACTAGTGTGCTATCTAGACCATGGATTTATTACCAAGATTCATGGATGATCAGTTTGGTTGCAGATTGTTTCATGTTTAAATGCCCAAAACCAGTTATGGATAGCGCGCAGGCTGATGGACGCGTTGAACGGAACATTGAGCCATGAGCTAGATATGCTAGGCGTCGATCTAAGGAAAACATGGAAAACCACCAGTGAATTTCTTGAGATGGCTGGATGATGAGCTGAACGCCAATATGGATCATGAGCTGGACATATTGTGAGAAGGGCAGGCTAAATGCATTTTGGTGTTAATTTTTCCAAACAAACTATAAAATCTGCAAACGAATATACATATCAAATAATACATTAAAACTTGCTTTAAATAATATAATTTTGAGTTAATAAAATCATAAAAATGATATTAATAACCAAAGTTGTAATAACATCAAATTTGTTCTTACCTTGTGCTGAAATAATGATCTGCATGGCATAAAATATACTAAAGATAATAAAATATGTGTTTAAATGTGTTATTTAATTACCAAAAATGATAATAAAATGAGGCTCAACATTCCCCCAAACCAGAGAAATGTCAGGTCCCACTGAGCAAAAAAGAAAATTATTAAGGAAGAAGGAAAAGTTGCGCTAGTAACTGCCTTCTACTTGGCGAATGAAGGGAATAATTTAAACTTTAATCTTATAAAATAATATTTATTTTATGTCAAAATAAAAAAGATTTTACCAATCTTATTTTAATAGCTTGTCAAGTTCAAAAATTAATTCATCATTTGTTCAATGGTTATGATATAAGATTTATAAGATAGGAGGTGTAAGAAAATAGAAGTAAGAAAAAAAATGATCGAATAGTAAAAGATTTGGATTTCTTAGGAGACCATGCTATTATAGAAAAATTCAAGATGTGTGTAATTTAACAAGAATATGTGTTTGATAAGCAATTTTGTCATAAAAAGATAAAAGTGGACAAATATTGTGTTCTGAATCTTCTTAATCCTCCCCCAAACCAAAGATATGGCATGTTCTCATGCAAAGGAGAAGAATAGTTTATTTCAAATAATAAAAAGTGAGAGCATGTTGTTATTTGTTTTATAAAGAAAAGAAAAATTTACTAGTAAAGGAAATTGATTCAGATATGTATATTTATGAAAAATAACAGTGCTTAGAAACACCATATAAAGAGACAATAATATAATCGAAAGAATGCCATAGGAAAATCTAGGCATCTATGCCTCATTGTAAAGATATCTTGTCATTATAAAATACTTTGAGTTTACCCCGGAGTGTGTGAGAGATGTAACTATGGGTCCCATTTCTAGGATAATAACATCCTAGGTATTGATTGAAATAAATGGCCAGCTCCAAGCCCAACTTACATCGATTCTCAAGTGACAGTAAAGATAATGGGTCTTAACATCTTATTAATAATATTTTTTTTTTGAAAAATTTCCTGTATATGATCATTATTTTATGAATCATGTGCATAGTAGTGCATTAACCAGAGCTCTTTACTCGATATTGCCCCGCTGCCAGCAATCCTGTTCAGTACCTCGACGGGTTTATCTTGGTACCATGCAAGTATAGTCCCGCTGTCAGCGAGCCTATTCAGTACCTCAACGGTTTTACTTGCATTTATCGAGCTTCCTAGTTTTAAGTTGTTACGCAGCATTGACCTGCTTCCAGCAGGCCTGTTCAATACCCCGACGTGTTTTCCTTGTATAATGATATTAAATATAAGGAATCTGATTGGTACTAGAGCGTGTTAAGCCCTGCTAAAACACATAATTCAATTTTACAAAATAAAATTACAAATAGCTTTTCATACTGCCCTTAATCATAAATCACGTCAAAAGAGAATAAATTAAAGTTGTTCTTTGACCTTAGAATCCATCTTTTTCAGAAGAGATGAGTAATGTTCTCCACAGGTACAAATTCCACCAACTCTTGAGTATCACAAAGAGATATTTGAGAGACAAGTTTTGATAACAAGTATAGGATGAACTAGTAATCCGTAGGAACAAGATGAATGAGAATGAAAATAGGTCTTATCAGGCATTGTTTGAAATAACAAATCAGAAATATACATGTCTAAATCAAAATATCATAAACTATCTAAATCATAAAAGGAGCGGTTAAGAATGATATGCAAGGAGTTATCCTTAATTTTCACTACAAACTGCAAATTAAGAAAAGTTAAGATACCTTACGAGCATAATTACCTTTTCTAGATAATACTTCACGAGTTTCTTATAGAGATAAAGTATCCATGATCAAACTACAAAAATACATGTTAGATGATTCAATTTATTCATAAAAACATAGAAAAAAAAAGAGTCGCATGTAATTTATTTTTATCAGAAGTGACTCTTATTTATTCATAGAAGCAAAAACATATCTACATATATACAAGTGATGATAACCCAAAATTATTTCATGGATCAGGAGGAGGAGGAATAACTTCCTCTTCAATCAATTCTATTTCTCTGTGCTGTAAAACATTTTCTACGAAATCATGTCTAGATGTTGGTTGGTGGTAAAGCCTAAGTCTATGTCCATTCACTATAAAGGAAAATTCTGAGCCGTCAATTGTTTTAATTTTTATCGATCCATTTTCAAAAGCTATAACTAATTCATAAGGGCCCAACCAATGGGTAGATAATTTTCCTCAAAAAATTTTAAATCGTGAATCGAATAGTAATGCCCAATCTCCAGCATTAAATTTATTTTTCTTGATAAATTTATCATGCCATTGCTTTCGTTGATTATGTATTAGCATGGTTCTTTGGAGCACATCCTTCCTAATTTAATCTAATTCATTAATATGTAGGATTCCTTGTTTCTGTGCTTCATCCAAATCTATACCTAACGATGATGCCATACGAAAGGTTTTACCTAGAAATTCAATAGGTAAAGGGAATTGTTTTCCATATACTAACTCATAGGGGGTATTTTTGACAGTATTTCTCCATGTTATCCTATAGGCCCATAAAGCCTCTAGAAGTCTATCTGCCCAATCCTTATGATGTAAGTGAATGGTCTTGGTTAAAATAGCTTCTAATACTTTATTGGTTGATTCTACCTGGCCATTAGCCTAAGGATGATAAGGTGAATACTTGCAATGTCGGATACCATACTTCGTAGTGAGATCTTACATTAATTTGGAAGTGAATTGAGTACCTTGGTATGTGACAATTTCTATGGGTACACCAAATCGAGTAAATATTTCTTCATATATGAATTCTACTATAGATTTATATGTATCCCTAAACAAAGCTTTAGCTTCTACCCATTTGGTAACATAATCTGTGCGAACCAAGATATATTTCTTTTTACGAGACATGGGAGAGATTGGTCCTACAAAATCAAGAGCCCATTTTTCAAAAGGCTCAATCATGACCTAAGGTTGTAAAGTCATTTGGTCTGATGTCGTGGGTCTACTCATTCTTTGAAAACTATCACATCCTTTAACGTACTTGGAAACATCCTTAAAAATGCTTGGCCGGTAATAACCAAAGTGCAGTACTTTGTATGCTGTCCATTTATCAAAAAAGTGTTCTCCACATGGTCCATCATGGCATGCTCAGAGGATGTCTATCATTTCATCCTCCTGCACACATCTAATAATAAGATATGAGCCAGTGCGAAAGAGGTCATTATCAACCCAGGAATAGTTAGATCTTTGTACTATTATGCGGCATTTCTCGTATGGATCCAAATGGTGTGGTACTTTTCCAGTCTCTAGATAGTTTGCAATATCAGTAAACTAAGGGGTCTAAACAGATACATCAAATAGATGTTCGTCAGGAAAAGTATCATCAATAGATTTAGTATCACTATCGTGTTGTATACGAGAGAGAAAATACACTACTAAGTTTTTTTTACCAAGTCAATCAATGACGATAATATTAAATTCTTGTAATGGTAGAGCGATCGGTGTGCACAAAAACTTCGTACCTTGTAATATAATGGCGGAATTTATTAATAGAATAGACTACTGCTAAAAATTCCCTTTTTAGTAATGGTATTGTTTAGTTCGGTAAGAGAAAGATTTTTGCTGATAAAATAAATGGCATAAGGTAACTGTCCTTGTTTTTGGCCTAGGACTGCTCCTATGTCCGTATCAGATGCATCATTATATATATGAAAGGGAAGGATCCAGTCAGGGCCCCTAAGTATTGGTGCTACTAATAGTTTAGCTTTTAAAATCTCAAAATCATTTTGACAAGATTCTGTCCATTGGAATTCTACATCTTTTATGAGCAATTTAAACATTGGTGCAACTATCTTTGTAAAATTTTCAATAAAATGACGATAATAGCCTGCATGACCCAGAAAGCTTCTCACCTCCTTTTGGGTTTTTGGAGAGGGAAGGCCAACTATTACTTCGATCTTAGCAGGGTCTACCTTAATTCCTTGAGAAGAAATATGGTGTCCTAAAACTATACCTTCTGTCAGTAACATTTTACATTTTTCATGACTAAGAGCTAAGTTTTTCTCTTGACATCGAATCAAAACTTTCTCGAGGTTGTCAAGAGCTTCTTGGAAAGTATTACCATAGGATGTAAAATCATCCATGTATACCTCAACACAGTCATGTATAAGATCAGAAAAGATGCCTAAGACTGCTCGCTGAAAAGTAGCGGGTGCATTACCTAAGCCAAATGGAAAAAATCGATAAGCAAATGTCCCCCAAGGACATGTAAAAGTGGTCTTATCCTGATCTTTGGGTGCTATTAGGATATGATTGTATCCACTATATCCATCAAGAAAGGAAAAATACTACTTACCTGACAGGGTATCTAATACTTGGTGAATAAATGGCAAAGGAAAGTAGTCTTTAAGAGTGGCTTTGTTCAGTTCCCTAAAATCAACACAAATACGCCATTTCCCTGTAATTTTCTTTGGAACTACCACTAGAGGAGACACCCATTTTCTATCGGAAATAGGATAGATGAAATCGGTGGTAAGGAGTTTTGTAATTATTCTTTTACAATATCCTTCAAAGCAGGATTCATCCTCCTCTGAGGCTATCTTACAGGTGGTATATTTGGATGCATATAAATGTGGTGAATATAAGTGTCAGGGTGTATACCCTTCATATTAATGTATTCCCATGTGAATGCTCCGGCTTGTTTTTTAAGAACCTTAAGTAGTTGAGCTTGTTGATCTCCACTTAACCTTGAATTTATGTGCAGAAAATTTTCAGGGCCGACTTCACAAGGTATGGTGAAAGGTCTCGTATGCTCTTTGATTGTGAAGACACCTCTGTAAACATTGAAAGAGCCAAATTTTCCTGAAACTCATCTCCAAATATTTGATCAAATTTAGCAAATGGCTGAGGAAAATCTATACTAGTGGTGGAGGAAATAAACTAATTCAATACATTCTCAGTAGTATGCTCCTGCAATGCCTAGGAGAAATCACTAGGAAAGGAAAGATCATCAAAATCTTCGTCCCCAAAGGAACAATTTAACCACCATGAATTTTTAGTTACTGGTTGTGCTAGGGGATATAAAATAAGTCTTTGGGTAGAAAACCCATTGGAGATGGTCATCTCCCGATCCCTACATCCTATAAAAGCATTGGCAGTAGCTAACCATGGTCTTCCCAAGATAATAAGATGTCCTTTAGAAGGATCGTTTGATTCTATGACCATAAAGTCGACTGGGTATTCCCATGAAGCTATTGATACAATAATGTCGTCCAGGACTCCACTAGGCTTTACCGTAGTACGGTCTGCTAGTTCCAAGATGGATGAGGTAGGTCGAAGAAATTGTCCCAACTGTAAAACTTCTAAAACTGTTGTGGTCATCATATTGATGGCTGATCCTAAATCGATTAATGTGTTATCTATGGCTGTATTATTTATAATTACAGTCACTACTACGAATCCTGGATTTGTATATTTTGCAATTCGGGCCTGATTTGACATATATTCAAACATCTCTCCTATGACATGGATTGTATGGGGGTCTTTTTGTTTCTTCCATGGGTGTTTAATGCATAATTCCTTTATTACCTTACTATAAATTGGTATATCTTTAATAGCTTGCAATAACGAGATTTTGATACAGATATGCTTTAATTCATTCAAGATATCATACTCGAAATGAACTACGGGTTTTTCTATTACTAGTCTTACTAGAAATGGAGGAATTATTTGTTCTGAATAGGTTCTTGTGGAGGATAGGTAGGTATTGTAACTTTTGGAATGTTCACATCCTCCAAGATGGCATCATTCACGGGTTCATTTGAATCTTCTTCTTCATTTTCCTCACAAATGATGACTGATGTTTTGGTTTTATCATTAACAACTCTTCCAGACCGTAATTGAATCTCATGTATAGGTACAGTCAAAACAAGGTAGGATGGTAGAGTTTTCAACTCAATATTGTTAAGAGCTTGAGTTGGTTTATTATTAGGGTTAAATATCAATTGTGACTGAGGGTATGGCTGTCCTATCCACCCTTATGACCAATACTGTTGCTGTGGAAATTGAGGAGGAGGATACTGAGGTGGCCAACTCTGCCAACTAGGATTGTTCCATTGTTGGGGTTATTTGTATGGAGAGTAATAGGGTGGGGATTGTGGTGGAAAATTCTGGTATGCTGGTTGATCTCTAGATTTCCAAGGAGGTCTTTTAGATGTTTCACCTACATCCCCACTCTTATAGATGGCTTGTAATCTAGGAAAGGATAGATAGTTATCTGTCAGATGTTCCTCTGTATAGATGTGACATATAGAGATATTGTTTAATGGACATTCCGTTTGGGGATTTTTTGTTCTACATCTTGGACAGAAAATACTCATTGCTTCCCATTCTTCATATTGCCTTTAATTGGCTTGTAAAAAATCTAATTGAGAACCCATGGTTCCTAAGATGTCAGTCTTAAAATTTTCCAATAGGTTACCCAATTCCATCATTGTAACCCTTGCTGAACTAGGAACGTTTCCTCTTACATTTCTACTATAAGGCTCTCGAATTTTTTTCCCAACTTTCCCCCTAATTCTAGAATAATTTTTACACTTCTCACCGATCTGTGCAAAGGTCTTATGAGAAATATCGTCGACTGCCATGAGATTAAGACTCTTTAGCGAGTCCTCAGAGATTCTTTTGAGAAAAATAGTACGTATTGCATCTTCTCGAAGGTCATGATACTTTGATTTATGAAGTGTATAAACGAACCTTTTGAGATAATTCTATAGGATTTCATCTTCAAGTTCTTTCATCATGAATATATCGTGTCGAGAATCTTTAGGTTTGTAGTATTCTTGATATTGATGAGAATGAGGTTCTCATGTCATCCCAAGTCCTGATAGTGTATTCACCTAATCCCATGAACCATCGCAAGGTGAAATATTTTAATGTAGTGGGAAAGAGTTTTAGTTTGTGAGCATATTGTAGATAACTATAGCTCCTACACATGATATCAAACTCAAACAAGAATGTGTCCAGGTCCTCATTACTTTTTCCATAAAAGGTAGGTAAAGAAGAAGGAGGGATGTTTTTCATATTTACATCCAGTACAATATTTAGAATAGGAAACCCGAAGGTAGCCTCAGTTTGATTTCCTCCTTCTCCTTCATTATTTCTAACTTCGTTAAGATATTCGTTCTCTTCCCATCCCTCCATATAGGCTGGGTTTTTAATAAAAATATACCTAGGAAGCTCCTTTCGAGGTGATAATGGAGCATCCCAACGCTCTGTTTCGAGAGAGATCTTCCTCTGGCCAACCATTTTCTTATTGAACCCTAGAGGGAAACTAGGTTCTATTGTGGATGTCGCAATTTATGAGATGATTGTATCTATGGGGTTTCCAAAAAGGGATTTTACCTGCTTAGGATAAACAAGGTCAACAAAGTTTGGACTTCCTAATATTGAAAAGGTTGTATCGTTTGGTTTTGTGACTAGTGGAGAACTAGAGGTTACTAGTGGTTGATCCTTCTAAATTTCTTTCGGAATGAGGTCCTCAGGACCTCTAGTTAAGGTTCCTTCTCCTTCTATGGTTCTGTTGAGGCCTAGAAATTCGTAGGTAACAATCACTACTACATTTCGACCAAAAATCCGACGGCCGTATTGTCGGATTTTTGACACTTCTCTGTCGCATGTACGACACTATGATTTTTTTTAAGCATCGGTGGATTGTCGTCGGTTATCCGACATCTTTCTAATCGTCGGTTAAGCGACATGGACAACCGTCGGTGAAGCGATGGAGATAAAGCGACGGAGATGAAGATTAAGCATCGGTTAAGCGACAAGGAGAACCGTCGGTTAAGCAACGGAGATGAAGATTACGTGTCGGTTAAGCGACATATAGAACCGTCGATTAAGCGACGGAGATGAAGCTTAGGTGTTGGTTAAGTGACATATAGAACCGTCGATTAAGCGACAGAGATGAATATTAGGTGTCAGTTTAGCGACATATAGAACCATCGGTTAAGCGACGGTAGTGAATTTTTTTTTAAAACAATACCTGCAAATTGGATCAGAAAATACCTGCCCTCGTAATATTGGTTGGAACATATTTCCCAAAACCTTATCATATGGATACTATTATGTGTTGGTACATGTATTCCCTTATAAACTATAAAGAAATCATACAATATGATGTGGCACCATAGAGTAATAAAATCATTCCAAAAGGATGGAGCAATACTAACACTTTTATAAGGTTCGACAGCCGATAGGAGAGGAGGTTAATCCTATAGGGATCACCATGAGGTTACACTAAAGCCATTCTGGGTGTTAACTATCAGGAATGGTTCAACGTCTTCACAGTTGTGGGAGATACATCGGAGTGTTACCATCATGAGATTCTTGGGGGGTTAGTAGTAAAATAAGTGGGGCACCCTAGAATAGAAGCACTATTATTCCATATATGAGCTAATAGTAGTAATCATCTTGTACTTGTTATTCTTCAATATATGCTGCTTGCTTTAACTTGGTTCTATTACCCTTATTACACCCATTGCTTTCTACATACTACATCTCATATTCACTGTGCTCTAATTACTGTAGATAAAGGGATTGGTACTAGTTACATATGGAAACATTGTTATACCTAAGCTGGTAATATAGAGTCTAATTATGGTATTACTTCTATACATTCAAAGGGCTTGGTTAGAGTTATACGTATGCACAAGTCTATATTACTGATCTATTGTTCTACTTACTTTACCTTGTATGCATTTAGTTTATGTGATTTATTAGGGGAATACAGATCAGCTAAGCAAAGGGAAACCAATCATCTGTTGTTAACTTGTAGTAATCATAGTAATAGAGATGGTTACGTATTAGTTACTGAAATAGGATGACTTGCTATCATATCAAGTATTTGACTAATAGTGAGATATATAATACATGAAAATTTGACAAATTTACAAGTGGTCTTTATAGAACACATCAGAAGTTCAGAACCCGGACCTCTAATAAATTGCTAAGAGAAATGAATGAACACCTAGCAATGCTCTGTTATGATTCACATTGCATGTAAATGTACTTATTATGGTGGTACAAATGATCATGGACTAGAAATAACAGAACTGTTGGAACCATTCAAATTTTTTTACATAATCTGATTCCTCACATGGAATGTGGCTTATATTAGATTACCCATTCCCAGGACACTTTGAGCTAAAAATTCCACTTATTTATAGGTCAGGAAACAAGATACCTCTTCTCAGATGACTCCTTGAAATGTGCAAGCTTTTCTATTACATCATCCATTGTTAACTGTCCAATATATGTCTGTTGAAAATAAGAGTTTGCCTCTTCCTCAATATCAGCTGCAAAGACCTCAGATGATGACTATTTTGAGGCCCCAACACTCAATAAGCATGGATTAACATGGACAGTTGCAGAATGCAATTGTTTCATTTCCTCAGCAAGATCTCGAGATGCTAACTGGCCCACATTAGCTTGAAGAACTTGAATAACCCAATACTTAGAGTGAAACAAGATACCATCATTCATGCTGAAACATGTCCATAAATCACAAAAAAATAACTCACTTTGAAGAGTATTGCAGTTGTCTCCAAAGAAAGATTGACAATAGGTCCAGAACGTTGGACAGGATTTACTAAAGAGTCATTTGATGCTTCAAATAAAGTTCTTTCCCTCAAAAATTTTAGACATGCCTACAACCAAAGTAACAAGTGTTCAGTAATGAAAAGATACAACATTCAGTCATCAAGAACTTTACAATGAGGATAACAAATAAACCAGCCTTTCAATTTACCTCAAATTGACTTAGGAATCAGTGTCCACTAAATACCCAAGTATGCAACATTAATTAATTAAGACTAATTACACAAAACAATAAATAGAGATCAGCTTACCTCAAATAACTTATCCCGTTGACTACTAAGATTATCATTTAGCCACTTCTCCAAATTCAAAAACTCCCTTTTTGATGCAAGAGCAGCAAGTTCAATTGCAAAGGAAAATGGAGTCAAGTCCAATACCATAGTTAAGGCCTGCATATAAGGTTTTCTTCATAAGAATTAAAAGAAGCTATACATTGAAGATATATTTCTTCAATGTTAACATTGTAGAAAAAAACAGTAGAGTTTTCCATGCCAAAAAATATTGGATATGAAGTTCTCAAAACAAGCAGAAAAACTTCTAACTTGAATTTCTCAGTGACTATAACCTCAAGTTAAAGGCATGAGCATCCTAAATAACACTATAAATGAAGAATACAAGCTTACATATAAAATATTGGACACTATCTATGACAGATACAAATCTTATATCTATCTGCTATATTGAGTTTAACTGCAAGCACTTACCTTTATCTCTTGGCATGCATCTAAAATCTTTGATATGCAGTTAGGATCCTCAGCATGGAGATCCATCATACTCCAGAGAACTATATCAGGATCAACAAGCCATAGCTGATGTAGGAGAATGGTACAATTAGGATTGGTACCAACAAGAGGGGCAAACTAATCGCCCAATGGTTAGCTCTATTGGTAGACGCTCTTGTGCAAAGTTCACAGAGGCCTCAGGATGAAACCCCATGAATCCCTTGGGTTACCATATGGTATTTTGGCTACTTGTTACTAGCATCCTCGATCCAGAAAACCAACGGGATAGGAGATAAACGGAAGCTGAATGTTTTTATGCAAATCCCAGAGTTTCCCATAAATATTCTATTATATATCTCTCTAATAAAATAAATTCCAAACAAAAAAATATAATACTGTTGGCTTCTCAGAATACCCATGTCATGAAATAAACTGAAAACTACAAACAAAAATTGAATGCATTTAGACATTCATCGAAATGCAAAGCTAAAGTAGATTCAAGATAACTGAATAACCTTCAAAGCACAGCAAAAAGAAATGATTTCAAGACATTATGCCTACCTGTTCATGAAAATATTCAACAACCAAGCAAGAACTCAAGATATTAAAAGCAATATCCGCTGATCCCATCAGTTCTTTCTAAAAACAGCGACATCTTTCTGGATGAGCTGCAATTTTGTAGTTATATGCCTCTTGAAAGACTAAATCTAGTGTGTGAGCTCAAAAATAATACCTAACAAAAACCCATCAGTTGTGAAGACAAAACCATACAAAACATATCTATTAATAGGGTTCAATTTGGTATTGGGTTCATGAAGTAGGCTTTCTGACACCTGAAATAAAAAGCATCCTGATGATCAATTACCTCTATTTCATAAAATGAAATTCCACACCAGCAAGTTGATTAAACAGTCAAAGAAATTTCTAAAATGTAGAGTTTTTAATGATTCAATATTACAAGGTTTGACACTAACTTTTCACTGAATAATTGTTTATAGAAATTCCCAAATTACAAACTTAGTGTAAGATGATAGATTTAATAGAAATTCCCAAATTGCTCTTTGATTCTTACCACCAATTTACTGGCAGAGCTGGTCCTTGTGATTGAATATTATGGCAATCTGAGCCCGTGTTTTTCTTGTGGGATGGGACAAACATCCAGTGATACAAGTGGCAAGTCCCTTCTTTCCCCCTACTTTCCCCACAGATGGAGAATTGATGGTCATGAGTTCCTGGAAATGGCTTAGATTAAGAAAGTGTAAGAAACATTTTATATGAACCCATTCATGATACATGTGGCTATTTGGAAGCCCTTTAATATCTTTTGATTCAATATACGAGTTAAAGCAAATCACTTTTCCTATAGGAAATGGGTTTCACACAGAGCCAAGTGCGTTGAATTTATGCTTCTATACAAAACATGGTGGTCATGCTTGTTGCACTTGAAGCACTTGATATGGCTCAAGAGTCAAATCTTTCTTCTTCTGGTTAGAATACCATGAGTCTTATTTCTTCTTTTGACCCTTCTTGGATCTTCCTTTCTTTCCTACTTTCTTCACCTTCCCAATTAGAGATAGTTCTGGTACATCCTCATAGCTGGTTTAAAAACTGTCTCTAAGGTCATCTCCTCCCCAAGAAAGGCATCCAACGGACTTTGGAATGAAGGTAGATTCTAACAAGCACATACACATTGTAAAAAATGATGCTAAGATGGACCAAAACCATTCAGATTGATCCAGACTAGCTCATTGTCTTCTACCATGTCACCAGCAGCAACTAGCTGATCTCCAAACTCTATGAGCTTCATTAGATAGCTAGCTAATGTGTTAGTCATGCTCATGCGAGTACTGGTCAGTTTTTTCTTCAAGAGCATTCTCTTGGACATGTTCTCGCTTTGGTACGAGGT
>LPNX010863153.1:10748-42415 GCA_001517045.1 Pseudotsuga menziesii | reverse complement strand
CGAATATGGTCAATGCATTACAACCCACCCCCACCACACAACACCTCATACTGGTACACATATCCCACATGGAGACCAAATATCACCTCTTAAGGCATCGTGTTGTAGTTTGAGGTTATGTTGATGACTAATGATCCTTAGAGGTGAATTTATTGTGTAAGTCCCTAATTTTTCTCCCTTTACTATTGTTACGGCCTTGACACCTATCCCTATCACACAAAAACTCATAAATATGTCTAGATATCACTTATTCACCAAATATCTACTTTAAATCATATATTTTGTGGTTTGCGGCCTTTATCATGGCCTATTAGCTTACTAGTCATAATTTAGAGCATAAATGCATCAATTTATCTCCCAACCATGGTTTGAGACTCATTCATAGTGCAAAAAACCTCATATTAACACTCTCATACCACTATGAGGACAATGATGTCCAACACATACCATGTTGTATGGTTTGTGTCCTTATTCATTGACCTTGGTCCTTAGAAGCTTCATATAGGGTCTAATAGTTTTATTTTCTTCCAATGCCTATTGGAAAGGCCTTGCCACCCATTACTTTCATCCAATGCATTTTTTTTATCCAAGGAGTTGTTGATCATGTCATATAGCTTTATTTTATATTACTATGAAAATAAGAAATTATATATGTAGAAACATAAAAAGCATCATAAAATAATCATGGATATCTCTTCAAGGCCTTTGAGATGAGCTGAAAAACTGGAAAACAAAACTTCAAAAATTGATATCAAGGTAGAAATTTATGGGAAATTCATGTGTGCATTATATAATGCATGTGTGTTATTGAAATCAATTTTTTTCTAGGTAGGATAGTTTCCACTCACTCAAGGCGTCGTCGCTTAAGCGACGCTTATGAGGATATCTGTCGCTTAAGTGACGCTTATGAGACTAGACATCGCTTAAGCGACGCTTATGGCCACATTTTCAAAAAAAAAATTATCATTGTGATTTTTGGTAGGTTTAAAAAAATAAATCCACGCGCCGTCGGATTTTTCCGTCGGATTTTGGATCGAAATGGATCGAGGTGATAATGGAGCATCCCAATGCTCTGTTTAGAGAGAAATCTTCCTCTGGCCAACCATTTTCTTATTGAACCCTAGAGGGAAACTAGGTTCTACTGTGGATGTCGCACTTTATGAGATGATTGTATCTATGGGGTTTCCAAAAAGGGCTTTTACCTGCTTAGGATAAACAAGGTCAACAAATTTTGGACTTCCTAATATTGAAAAGGTCGTATCATTTGGTTTTGTGACTAGTGGAGAACTAGAGGTTACTAGTGGTTGATCCTTCTAAATTTATTTCGGAATGAGGTCCTCGGGACCTCTAGTTAAGGTTCCTTCTCCTTCTATGGTTCTGCTGAGGCCTAGAAATTCGTAGGTAACAATAGTTAGGGATTCTTCCCAGGAAACATTCCATACTAGCCCGTTATTGTTTGGTATGGGGAATCCGTCCAATTTACGGTCCAACTACCATAGGTCAAGTAACAAAATAAAAGGTTTTACCGGTTACGACCCGGTCCACCATGTATATTTTATTTTTTTGAATTTAAGTATGATATGCAAGTGCCTATCTAAGAATGTAGATTGACAGAGAATATGAGGAGCGGTCACAATGTGATGCACAAGTTCTTACCTCTCATCTTAACTCACTCGTATCTAAATCACACACAGCAAGAAACTAAAAATAACTATCTAACCTATTCCTAGGGAGAAATATTATCATTTATCAATGAGTAATGTATTTCTGCACATGCATTAAGAAAAATCACAGATAGTTGTTACTTAATTCAAAACACATGAACATTAATAGATATATGAACAAAAAGATAGCTCATTGTTTATGAAAAGCCTTCATTACTCATAGTGGAAATTTCATAGAATAAACTAGAGTGCATTCATTACAAGAACATAGGTTCAAAGAGTTAGAATGATCTCACAGTTAATGGACACAAGCTAAAAACGAAATAGTTCACATTCAATAAATCCATAGCACCGCATTTGAAATATTCCACCAAGCTTTATCCAACAGGAAACTTGTAATTCTTATTGCAAAAGGAAATAGTTCTTCTTACAACATAATCTCACAAATATATCTAGGAAAAAGTCTCTTCTTCTATCTAACTCTCCTATACTTATACTACAAGAAAAACTCTTGGTCTTCCCCTCGGTGACCTTTGGGCTCCCCCCAACCATTCAAACCCACCCTTTTGTCTCTTTGTGAGTGCTCATGATTTATACAATACGTTACATTTCATATTAAGATTTAAGAGCACTTTATAAAAAGGGACCGGCTTGGTAATTGAAGAACTTTCCCTAAGCCTAGGCCTCTCCTGCTATCGATTCTGCTCACTAATCCGTTGGTGTTTTTGAGATCCTGTTGATCTCAAACCTTCACTCTCTTATTTTTCTTGAGAAACATCGCTGCTTCTTTATGCTTCAGCTTCTTCTGGGCTTGCTACCTCCCTTTTGCTTTGTCCTTTAGGCATATCTTCTTTGCAGCAATCATCCTGTCATGAACATATCATATTTTTAGACCATTTAGCGTTTAACAAAGTAACAAAAACTATATCAATACATGCATTATGTAAAATGAAATAAAACAATATTAATGCATGAAAATATAAGGCAAAAGAAATCCTGGAAGCTGGGTCTAAAATCCGCTAAATGCACTGTCCAAACTAAAAGTGACAATCCCGATAAAACAAGCTCCCTATCTCAATCCAGGATGCATCTGGACCAACTCGAAATCCTCCAATGAAAGCATGAATCATAACAATGTAACCACCAATCCGAAACCCCAAACTGCGCTCTTCATCTTGGAGAAAACCACCATGGAAAAATAGAGTAGAAAACACACAAAAAAGGTGGAAAAAACCCTCACCGACGGGAAAAAACACTAAGCATCGGGAGAAAACCTCCTCGTCGGTGAACGGAACAACTATATGTTGGATGATTAGTTCACTAAGCTGCCATAATGCAGAAACCATATAGACTAAGGGTTCCAGGGAAAAATAAAACATTGGCGAAATAAAGCACGAAAAGCTGTCATCCATGCATCGGAGATCAGAACCACTACCCACTAAAAACAATGACATCAGCGAGAGGAAGGAATAACCATAAAGCATCGGCCGAACCATTCATTATGTAGATGCAATGGTGGGAGACAGACAAACTAAAGGTTCTACAGTCAACATAAAAACATCGGTGATCGAAAACTTTGAGGACTATGTATCAGCGACTAAAGGCTCAATGTTGTCGTTGTGGCGAAAACACAAAGGACTAGCCCCCCTAATCGATCGTCAAAACCGTTTCCATAGAAAAAACAAAACCTCAAAAAGTAAAAAGTTGATCAATAAAACCAAGGCATTGGCGAAAATCGGAGCTATCCGTCGGAACGTTCACCATCTACCCTCCGAAACGGCAGCGACTTAGAAGACTAAAACTCTGTCTATTTGTCAACAACAAATCTAATAAAATAAAATTACCGATAGTCCAAAAAAGAAAACTGAAATAAATTGCATCAGCAAAAATAAGAACTATCCATCGGGACATTCATTACTCACCCTCTGCAACGACGACTGCGTAGAGAAATACCACCCTAACTCATTGTTCAACTGAAATCCGACAACAATAAAGGAAATCATCCATAAATCAAACTTCAAGTTCCACAATCAAAAGCATCGACTGAAAAAAAAGAAACTTTCCGAAAAGAAGAAAAATAGTTTGGCCTCAATTCAACTTCAAACAATCCAAAATGTAGCAGAGGGAAAAACAAAGTTCAACAATCCAAACACTCCCAGGCAATATAAAATTAAAAGGAGGGTCCAAAATTTTAAAAAATTTGGGAAAATAATTGCAGTTGCAACAATTGGCGACTACCTAGTGAACCTAGAATCTCTGGACAATTTCTTCCTTAAGTAATAGAGTATTTGACAATAGAACCAACATGTTTAATTCTTCTAGATGTTTGGATTTCCCTAATGGAAAATTTATGTACTTTTAATCATTGATGATAGTCCAATTAAGAAAATAGAACCCAGGATTTCAAATTCAAGATAACTGTTTTGAGGCCAAGAATATGAGTTTCATTTTTTACCTCTGTCTTCGGGTAGCTTCCAACTTGGACACCACAAGATTGTAACATATGGTAAAAAGGAATATTCATTTGTTCCTCATTCCCATGCCATTTTGCACTTTTGTGCTTTTGGACTTTTTTTTTTTGTCCTTTTTGAGTCCTCCTACATGCCTTTCTTTCTGAATTTTATTCAGGCTCCTCTATCCATAGTGTCCTTTTGTGTGAGAGATGTATCTAATATTTAGCTCACGGACATAGAAGAACTTTGGCAATTTTGTACTCATATGGTTCAGTACTTTGTTTTGATACATATTTCTTTCTTAGGAGATTTTTTACTCTTATTTTCCTTTTGGCTTTCAATTCTTGGCATGGGATTATTTATATATAATATACTGTTTACCTTGCTTCCTTTCCATGGGTCTTTTGTTGTCACCCCCTAAGACATTTTTAAATGTGAGATGGATGGAGCCTCGAAATACTATTCCATACCTTTTGATACTGAGCTATTTTACAAGGATTAAGTAGGACTTCAATGTGTTCATAGCCATTTAGGAAAACTACTAAACTACAATAAGTTCTTTCAGATTAAATCAATAGTACACAGTCTTATGACCCAGGATCCAGAATTTTGACGCTCTCCATGCAACCAAAAGTTTGCTTCTTTTATTGAAATCAATTAAAATATAACTAAAAACAAATAGAAATAAAATAAATAAAAAACAAACAACCCAATGAGTTTATTTATGTACAAAAAAAAACAAAAATCAGGAAAAATAAGGTTTGAGAACTAAACCATTAACTGGTAAGTTCTCTTCCCACCCTTGTAAATCCTGCAACTTGTAGGTTAAGGGGCCAAGATTTTGTTACGGAGAGAAATTCCTATGGCTTGGGGTACCACAACAGACAGCTAGACTCCAGAAATCAATCTTTCCCAATATGCAATAGAAATAAACAATCTAACACTAAAGGATCGAACCTCGTACCTTATTCCGGACGGTTGAAGTAGATCCCCGTTGAGCTTTCCAATCTTCAGATTGAATTGTTATAGCACGTCCTCAACAACAAGTAAACAATACAAGCATACTATATTTCATGGTGTTAGATCTATTCTAGCATATATAATCAATAATGTAAAAGCATTTGACATATTCCAATGGAAACAATATTCATTCAAATACGCATTACTGGACAGGAAAAGATATTTCTATTAATAATAATCAGAGATTACAAGTGACAACCTCTGATGGCACGTCTGCGAATCGAAGAAACTGAATCCCCCACTTGGGCCTCCACCACCTCAATCCTCCATCACTTCGATAGCAAGCTTACTAGTAGAAGGCAAGCTTGGGAATAACACAACAGTGCTCCAAGGGACAAAGGGATGCAGACTCAAGCATAAATCCTGGCAACAATGGACTATAGTTTTTTTACTCTCAAAGCTCTCTTATGCTTTCAATGTACCAAGGGGTTCTTTATATAGATTTCCAAAGGGGTATTGAAAGGTCGAATCTGTGCAATCTCAAGGCACATGGAAGGCCAGGAGTCATATGAGTCGGATCCAAGTCGAGGAAAACTCCAAAATGCTTTGGACTATGCACACATCCCAATGTATGCGACTATATAGGGAATATCCACGTATGTACGCGGTTATCGGGGAAAAGGCCATGTATATCATATTTATAATGTTTTTAGGGATGGTAAAGGTTACATCAAAAGATAAAAAGTGGTCCATGGGGGTTAATGAGTCTGCAGCAGGACAGGGGAAGGCCATACAATGTGTGATTCACCTAGTGTGGTGAAATCCGCTATAACAGATGCCCCCTAATGTATGAGATCATAGGGGTTATACGATGGCCGAAATACATTATAATTCCATCCCAGAAACAAAGTGATGAAGGTACCCAAATGGAAGACCAGCCACCCAATCAGCATAATACCATAATACAACTCTGCATATAATCTGCAAATACATCTAGTAGTCCCAAATACATAAGAGTACAATGGCCATGAATAGGCATGAAACATGATAGAACATATGTGGTCATCGCCACGTACAATATACATATATCAGAATCTCCATGATGATGATATACAACACAGAACGGACCATGATCTCCATAGGCTAGAAATGTCTGACATACACTGGATCAAGTCACGAGAGCTGAAATCTCATGAACACTGGCACGATCAAGGAGGTAGCATATAAGTGATGCCACCAGTCTGGAAAGTCTTCTACACAAACCGCTATGAGTACATGTCCTACTATGTGAATAGAGGTGTCGAGGTCAAACATAGTATTCCATCGTCTGATTACCGGTCATTGATGTATACCGTTAACAGACGCGAGATTACCCACCGATAATGAAAATGGGAATCAAGGTACTAGAGTGCAAACTAACAAGTGTGAATAAATGTGTTGATGTCGAACACTTGAGAGATTCCATCGATCAGGGGACATTGATGTATTCCCAAAAATGTCGATGGTGAGAGAACCTTCCACTGATGACTGCAAGTCTCAAGGCACTCAATATGACTCTAGCTCCAATCCTAGAATAAATGATCTGAAGTCGATGGGATGAAATCTGCTGGAAGGAGGGCATTAAGGAATCCCCCATCATCCAACACGAGGTACTCAGCAAAGCTGTATGATGTGGAAGGACTCGATCATAAGGTGCACGAACCAGTAACTGTACCAGGAATGGCCGACATGCAAAGTCAAGATAACTGAGGAATGGTCGACTCAGGTTTCAACTTCCTTCGAACAAGAGCATAACGGCGTATGGTGACTGAAGGGAGGCAGCACAGACTCGATATACAAACTGGGACATCTCTATGACGCAGGAGGCATCAATAGAGGCTCCATAAGGACTGGAAGCTTAACCAGTCGGTGGAGGTAAACTCAGATAAACGAGTACAGCTCCTAAATTCAAACTATAACCCAACCAACGGATGTGATATACAGTGCTCTGTTCGAAGGCGACACGACTCGACAGCTGCCAAAGATAATATCTTTCCTTGTCCGGCTTTTTGGTTTTTTGATTTTTTTGGTCTTTTTTAGTTATTTGAAAAGCTTGAAAAAAGAATAAACTAGCTTTATAGTTACAGACTAGGAGGAGACGAGTGTCATAAGGGAAAACAAACTAGTTCCATGCAGTGGAACATACCTATGCTCAATGCAAGGATACATGTGTAGGATATCGACACTCAGGGGAAAATCCCCTCCCGGTAAAAAAGGGAAATCAAGCTGCGAAGGATATATAAAATGGCTCTGCATGGCTAGACATGAGACAAGCTCAGGCTATATGGCTGAAATGCAAAGTCACGGGAGCCGGCATAAAGCTCAATAATACAGGCAAAGCTCATGATAATGCATTCACAACTCGTCATAAGGGGAGTCTGGAGGGAAACAAGCCAGCATAAGATCAAGAGGAGTATGAGGCTCTTGCTAAATGTCATGGCAGTACTATACAATGGACTCCCACACCCTAAAAAGGAGAAACATCGGCATGGGAACCAAATGCAAATAAGGCTCTAACTAGGGTACCCATGTAAGGTGAGGCTCTACCACTCGTGTCATGCCACTTCTATAGTAGCAAGAAGGTTCCGTGACATAACAGAGTGGGTTCGTACCTAAGGTAATGGTGACATGGTCATAAGGTCATGCAAAATGCAAATGGTAGTGAACCTAACCTATATGCCAGTGTAGACATTATACCTACGAAGAGTACGAACGGGTCAATCCAACGGCTCAAACGACACTGAAAACGGTCATCTACATCACCAATTATGTCAGAAACAGTCCAAAATGGTTATAAACGGTCAAAACTATATAAAAGGGGGTAAAAAATTTCAAATATTTCAAAAATTTTCTATAAATAGTAAGAAATAGAATTCATTTGAAACTTTTACCCATTGGAGCTCTGATATTCAACTGTGAATTCCAGGAGATTCAGCCGACGGAATTCAGAACCGTTTCCTCCAGGTACTTACTCATGTTCCCAGCTTGCATTTCAATACAATTTTTTCAAGTTTTCACGGTCAAATGAGCTAGTTAAGGCCAAAATGACATGAGCGCCATGGCCCACGTGGGTATCGAAGCTTTTTCCGTGTACATGGTTGTCTATACGTGGAAAAGGGGCTAGAAACCGCGTACATACGCGGCTGTTTGGAAAACAACTGCATATGACGCCGCGCAAGCTATTTTCAAGAAATCTAATGGACATCTGGTGAATTTCTCATGCAAGATGGTGCTTGAATGGCGAGAACGCGAGCATGGTGAAGTAGCAGAGGCTGTAAGGGCTGATGTAAGGGCTAAGCAAGTATTATGTGCATGTGGACTCTATAAGTTCTGGTGCCTAGGTGGCTTGAGGGCCAAACCAGGGCTGCTACAGATGCTAGTATATTACTGGGATCTAGACTCAGAGTCTTTCCAGATAGACGGTATGTCACTCACCATGGAGGTGGAGGATATCTATTTCATCACAGGTCTATCTAGACGGGGGGAGGTAGTGAACCTTCGTTCCAGAGGTGGGCCAGGTCACAGGCTTACTATCGATGAGTATGTAGCAGTATACTGCTACCCAGAGATGGAGAAGGTGGGAAGTCAAGTTCCCATCAACAGTATACAGGTACTAGGCCTAAAGGCCATTCTACTGACACTGGGTAGGATAGCAGGCATAGCGTCACTCCATCAGGCCTCTCGAGCACAGATGTACTATGCAGTGGAGTGTATGGTACCGACCGTATATGACTAGAGCACTACACTACTGGGAAATATGAAACATCAGCTCAGTGAGTGTAAGGCAGGTAGGATCCAGAACTTTGGGTTCAGCAGCATACTGAGCACGTTCTTCTTCGAGCGGGTTCCAGGATTGAGCTCTAGAGTGGATGTTCCTCTCCACGGGGTTCGAGATCTGGCCCAACGACGTTGGGAAAATGTGATGCGCAGACTGGGGGGTGGTAGGGTGGCCAACCCCTATCCAGCCGACTTTTTCCCATGGTGGCGACGACAGATCGTTGCTATAGATGACTATCCCTATGGGGGGATAGATTTCTGGGGTGATATGGACATGCCATTACCACCAGGGTCAGCATTCGGAGACATAGGTAACGAATCTCAACCCTCGCTATTTTTAAAATTTTTGAATTATTTAATTTTTTTTGTGTTTTCTTGATTATATGAAACCAAAAAGACATGTTTTTGGGTGATAATACATAGTGAAAACTACCTTTCATGTGCAGATGTGGGTCCACGGCGACCAGAGGGATTCCCACGTCACAGATGGAGGGGAAGAGGAGACGACATCACTGGTGTGGATGCGGAGAGAACGCTCCAAAACATTCATACCAACTTCGTGCGACTAACTCATAGGGTTCCTATGGCGCAAGTCGAGGACTTTCCAGAGGCTATGTAGCGACAGGTGGTGGGTGTGCCACGCGCATGGATGCGCTTGTTCCGATGGCTAGCTAGAGCCGTAGTGACATATCATGATCACAACCCCCCACCTCCATAGGACTAGAAATCTAGGAGCATATCTCTTTTGTACTACTGTGTATATGATGGAAGCTGTGAAAGCTCCACTTTTTGTATTATGACACTATGTATCACCACATTTTTTATGTATATATAAAAAGTTTTATTGTGACCGGCTTATTTATTTACATGTGCACAAATGTGTTTATGATTAATTTATTATGAATGAGACAAATGCCAATCTAACATGTAGTTAGCATATGAATCAGCAACTTGATTATAATTTCTAGGAATGTGTATATATGTGATACTCTCAAATTGTCGTTCTAACAATCTTACTTGTAAGAATCTCCTTAATAACGTAGGATCTCTAACATGGTACAAACCATTTAGCTATAACACTACTAACTCTGAATCAAGACGTACCTCAAGAGAGAGGACACCATGCGAAATGGCATCACGCAGGAGCTCGATAACGGCGCTATATTCAGCAATATTGTTGGAAGATGGCCGTAAACATACACCTCCTGAAGACAGTACTCGACCCATAGGAGTATAAATCACCCAAGCAACTGAGGCTGAGTGTTGAGTGTGACGGCTTGCACCATCCGCGAATCCTATGAAGGTGGAAAATTCCCTTGACATCTGCCACAAAAATGGAAACTAATCACAAACTCGATCACGATAAAGAAGACCTAACTATGCAAAAAAGCTGTACAATAATATACAACAAACAACCTTGGCTAAAGATTATGCATAGTATTTTTTAAGGTAGAGCCCATTTCTAGGCTCCGCCAAGGCTGTCCCTTCGGAATCCACTAACTCGTAGGCACCCTTCTCTAAGACACGCTTGACTACGTAAGGACCACGCCACATAGGATTGAACTTTCCTGCCCCCAAGGGTTCTTTCGATTGATCCCACAAAAGGACCAAGTCTCCCTAACTAAACACTCTTGGGTGGACAGACTTATCGTATTGGGCCTTCACGCGACGCTTATTAACTTCTAGAGCCACCAAGGCATCTCTACGCTGCTCATCGAGTTGCTCAAGGTGGACCAAACGCTCATCCAAAGGTGAAGTGTCTGGTAAGAGTTCTACGGCTAACTTCAACGAAGGAATTTCGCATTCAACCGGCAAAATCGACTCCACTCCATGAACAAGATGATATGGAGAAAAACCAGTGGCAGTCTTAACCGCGGTTCGATATGCCCACAAAGCAGGGTATAACATGATATGCCAGTTCGTCTTGCTTTGTGCGATGGTTCGTTGGAGAATGGAATTAAGTGACTTATTCACTGCTTCAACCTGTCCATTCACTTGAGGATAGTAAGAAGAGGAGTGCTCTTGCTTATACCCTAGCTTGGATTCCAACTCTTCCATCATACGGTTCTGAAAGTGCGAGCCATGGTCAGTGACAAGCTCTCTCGGAATCCCGAACCGAGTAATAATTTGGTTGAATACAAAATGAGCGGCTGTCTCACCGTCGGATTTTATAGTAGGCATTGCCTCTGCCCATTTCGTGAAGTAATCGACAACTACTATGATATGATGGTGCCCCCCAGCCGAAGCTGGGTTGCAATCCATAAAATCTAACCCCCACCTAGTGAAGGGATCGGCGGTGATAATAGGGTGTAACGAGGCAGGCTTTGAGCGCATGTTACGTGTGAACACCTGGCAAGGGTGGCACCTCTTGACCGCTTCAATGCAATCTTTGAAGATCGATGACCAGAAATATCCTGCTCTCAAAATCTTCTGAGCTGTAGAAAGCCCTGATAAATGACCGCCACATGCCCCTCCGTGGCAATCATTAAGCACTACTTCAGCCTCCTCATGAGTCAAACAACGTCATAAAAGGGAATCTACTCCACGACGGTACAAAGTATTTTCCACTATGAGATAGTTCTTGGAAACATGACGTAATCGACGTCGCTCATCTCGCGAAAGGTGAGTAGGGATCCTCTGTGTTTGTAGATATACAATGATATCCCCATACCATGGGTCAGCCGTTGAGATTAAGAAAATGTGTTCATCCACGAACGTATCTTCACATACCACCTCCTCAGCCTCGCTTGAAAAATCCAATATAAGCTTTGCAAAGATCAATGATTTCTTCGATTTTGCTGAAACAAATTCGAGATCAAACTCTTGCAGGATGACAATCCATTTATTGTATTTTCCCCCAATCATCCTTCGTGTGAGGACGAACTGAAATGGATTGACATGGGAAACCACCAAGGTTTGGCGAAGGAGAATATAATGTCTCAAACGTTGCACCGCATGTACGGTAGCTAAGGCAAGCTTCTCGACATGAGAATATCGAAGCTCTGCGTCAATAAGGTTCCGGCTCAGATAATAAATGACATGCTCTTGAAGCTCCTCATCCTCCTGAACCAATACCATCCCAATCATCTCTAAAGACGCAGCCACATATAATATGAAATCACGGCTATAATCCGGAGGACTAATCACCGGGGCTGATGCTAGGGCTCACTTAAGTGCATCGAAGGACTCCTGGGCTCGCTCATCCCATTCAAAGGGAGTATCCTTCTTCAAGAGACGCATAAAGCCTCTAGTCAAATTGGAGAAATTGACTACAAATCTTCGTAGGAAGTTTTCCATGCCTTGCAAACACTGAAGATGACGAATATTTCTCGGGGGAGACAACTGAAGTATTGCCTCCACCTTCAAAGGGTCGACTCTTATCCCCTCTTTGGAAACGATGAATCCTAACAAACGACCTGACTTCACACAAAAGATGCATTTATGAGGGTTCAATCTAACAGCATAATGCCGACATCTTTCGAAAACCAATCTCAAGTGATAAGAATGACACATCCTCATGCGAGAATGAGCAGCAAGGTCATCCAAAAATACTTCAATGATGGACTTGAGATCGTGGAAGATCAAGGTCATCGCCCGCTGAAACGTAGCTCCGGCGTTTTTAAGGCCGAAAGGCATCTTCCAATATGCAAAAGTTCCCCAAGGACAAATAAATGTAGTCTTGTGTTGGTCCTCGGGTTTTATTTGAATCTGATTATATCCGGAAAATCCGTCCATGAAGGAAAACACCTCGCTACCCGCACACTCATCCAAAATCTGATCTATAAATGGTGTGGGGAAGTTATCCTTAGGACAGGCACGATTTAGATCATGGAAATCAGTTCATATACGGATCGCTCCTTGCTTCTTATCTACCGGAATGGGTTTTGAAACCCACTCCGTCAAGGGAACGGGATAGATGAAACCCGCTTTCAATAGTTTTTCTATCTCTGCCTTTATGGCCGGCACTTTCCTAGGATTCACGGCGCGTAAATGCTATCGAACAGGCTTAGCGTTGGGGTAAGTTTTAATTTCATGTTCGACAATTCGAGGGTCAATCCCTGGCATCTCATCGTAAGACCAAGCAAAAACATCGCGGAATTCCTTGAATAGCTCGGTATACTCATGAATCTCATCTTGGGAACAATCTGCCCCAATATAAACATTCTCAATTGTACCAGGATTGCGAGAAATTTTGATAGGAATGGTCGACGATATATTCGCCATGTTTCCATCAGCCATCTGACCAGGAGATCTTAATGGAACCATAGGTCTACCAACTTTCTGACTAAGAATCTCCCTATAATCCTCATGCTCCAAAAGGTCGAGCTCTGGAAGGAAATATGATCGATGATGCAGTTCCTCCCAAGGTGGCTCAACTCCCGACATAGCCTCGATAATTGCTTCATCTGAAGGGAAAACCGTATCAAGGCAATCGTGGGCATGAGAAGACTGTACTGCCCATGCCAGCAGCACATAGGGGTATTCCTCCTCCGTCCGCGAAGAGGAAGAACAAGGCACTGCAGCAGACTCAAGATTAGCTTGGTAAGCTATCATAACTGCAGGCAACGGCACACTCGTCTCGATGGACTCACTAGAAGGACTCAGTGAAGGAAGGATCCAAGGATCTCCCATATGACATGTGCGAAAAGGCACCGATCGCGTAGACGTGGAAGCTCCATCGAAACTCGATCCTATCATGAGGACGGGTGCAGGACAACTAAAGGTTCCCATGAGGGAAGGATACATTCCAACACCCACACTCCCAGTTTCCGGCTGGGAATGTTCAACTTTCGGAACCGAAGTTCCTGATGATGCAGTAACAGGCGGATTTTTGAATGCCATTTGGTCAATCGTTACAATCTTCCCGTTATGAGGAAAGCATACTACACGAAACACGGAAGACGCAATGGCTTGCATACTATACATCTAATTCCTTCCCAGTAAGAGATTGTAGTCAAGGGGTGCATCAACCACCTCAACCTCTATCGCAACGGTCTTCCCTCCCAAATAGACTTTAAGAGAAGGAAGTATACCGTGCAGCCTAAATGATCTCCCATCGAAAGCAGTTAACATGGTCGTCGACTTTGACAACTCAGGAGAACCAAGACCCTTCCAACAAGACAAAGACATCACAGAAGTAGCAGCGCCCTCGTCAATCACAGTCCGCTTGACGGTCATATTAAGACATTCCACATGTATCAAAAGGGACACATAATAGGGCAAGCGAGGCTGATGTCCTACGGTTTCAAATTTGATCATTGAGGAAGAATCATCACCATTCACACCAAGAGCGGAAAGCAAAGCCTTCCTTTGCGACGGACAACTCTGAAGCACCTCCAATGCAGACATCGCACAAGGAGTATGACCCAAGTCCTCGACAACTGAATAGTTCTGGGCGGCTCGAGCATTTGGATTATGCCCTGAGCGCTTAAGTACCCCCTTAGAAATGCGAGGTGTAGCTTCAGGTTTATCCACAGGCTTATCCACCGGTTTGTCAGCCAGTTTCGGAATGCGCAAAGGCGTTCCTGGTGGATCAGGTTCCTTTCCTGGGTTGGGTTGCAACGAAGTATAATCTTTTGCACGCGTCACAACCTTCGCGGCACGGACCATGTTAATGCACCCATGACCACTAGTCTCAGGTGGATCCTCATCACTAGATTGGTCCTGGGACTTCGAGTTCATATTCTGGTTATGCGGTAAAGGGTTTGTTAACATAGCTGGGCCCTATGCTATGAACTTCGAAGCTTCATCCATCCTAGGGCACAAGTGAGTGAGGTGATCTTCCTTACATAGCTTGCAAGGAAACTTAACCTTACGTTTATTCTGCTTGTCCCCCCTCGCATTTTTATTGTTCTTGTCATTATTATTGGCATTTTCATTTTTATTCCCACCCTTCTTATTGTTTTTACCCTTCTTTCGATTCCGTCCGGGTTGCTGGTTACCCTTCTGGTCCGACGATTGCACAGCATCTACATTTGCCGTTTGGGTAGGCTGAGACGAAGCCGTAGCTTGTCCCGAGGCAGATTGGTTGGTTGACAACTGAGCTTCTTGTTTCGCAACCGAACCTGCAGGCTTTTTACTTGCACAACCCACAATGCCATCGGCATGTGGTCCAGGCTTGACCTTGGGATGAAAAATCGAACGAGGAGCGTTAAGTATAATCTCATATAACAAACCAGACTGAGCATAGATCAAGTCCAGTTCCTGCACCCTAAAGATTGCTTGTTCCTCATTTTGCACTCCGGATGTAGAAACATCCTTCGCTATATACGGCAATAAAGATTTGAGGAACCACTCGAGGAGGAATTCTGGCGATATAAAGGCTTTGATTAATCTCTTCCGTCTACGCCACTCCTGAATATGATCAGAAATATGGGTGGCTTTATCTTGCCGAAATGTCGACAAGAGTTCAGTACCAACATCATACCGTACCGGTAGCTGGAAGTGATTAAGGAAAGTCATCGCAAGATCATCGAACAAGGTAAAGGCACCCCTAGGAAACTCTATATACCATTTCACCGCTGGCCCTGTGAGGGTGCGTTGAAATAGTCTCAAGCGGACTGAGTCCTGATGCAATGAATTGGAAGAGCACCATAGGTGGAAAGTCATAACGTGTTCACTCGGATCCTCTCCTAGTTTGACTTCGAACTTAGGTATATCCGAAGGAAGCTTGGTAGGGACAGCCGGCCAAGCCGGGTCATGAGCTACAGGATCATTCGTAAGTCTTGATAAGTCAGGTAAATTAAGTGTCGCGAGGAAAGGGAGTTTCGAATGATTAGGTCTTTGGACCGCTCCCTGGTTCACATAGGATTGATTACCACCATGACCTTGGCCATAGTGACCTCCTCCCATATGACCCGTATAGGGTGGTGCCGAAGTACCATAATAAGGTGGACCTTGACTAGAAGGAGCTACAAAGCCATAAGTAGGAGGATAAGCAAGTTGTGAATACCCGCCTCCATAAGGCGCAGAAACCTGTCCATACTACATCCCATGATGGGATGCATAGGTCATCGCATGCGATGCCCCATGAGACACTCCATAGGAAGGTATATACATTCCGGAAGTCAGAATATACATGCCCGAAATAGGGATATATGTCGAGGAAGTAGCAACCTGACCTTTAGAAACATGAACATAACCTCCCGAAACGACGGGTGGTATGTAGGCTTGAGATGCAATGGGTCTAGAAACTACAGTATGGACTTGACTCATAGCTACGTGCCGACTCGAAGGACCACGTGAAGGAGGTGGAGGATTCGCATTCGAAGAACTCGGAAGCGAGGACGAAGGGATCTCAGTAATAAGATATGTGCTAGTACCTATCGTCACTCTTCTGGAACCTGGTATCACTATGGGATCACTAACTCTAGCCCTAGGAGGTATATAAGATGTAGCTTCCACCACTGGGATGGAAGGTGCAATGTGGCTAGTACTCCCAAACCTCTCTGCAAGGTAAGGTGTGGAAATGCCCCCAGGCATAGTGCTAGGGTCAAAGTCAAATGTCAAATCATGCATAGGAAAACCAGTCGTAGCATAACCACCATAGCTAGTGCTGGCAGGATCAAAGTGAGTCTCGGCATCTTCCGGCATTCCATACCGGTAATGTTGTATCGAGAGGTCAGGCCTAGAATGAATAGGTCTATCAAACGAGGCTCCTATCTCAGAAATCACAGGTCCTAACTCGGTTAGGTCGGGTGAAGGATCATAAGTAGGTGTAAAGTCCCCATCGTCAACACGAATGGGAGGAGGAAGTGAATCAGATGTGTCCTCTGAATGGTCTCCCATGGTGTGTGAATCAATGTGTGATATAGTCCTCCTGAACTGTCTATGTCCCTCTCCCAGAGGAGGAGGATCAGTAGAAGGCGGAAGTCCTGCTAAACGACGAGAACGGCACGGAGCCGCACCCGAATCCACAATGACTCAAAAAATAGCAAAGAATCTCTATCTACGTCAACCCTAGGCCAACTAGCATGCACAGAGCAATCACTATAAAATCTAAAGCCAAAAGCAAGCAAACAGGGGCTGGATAAGTGAGCTCCCGAATGTGGCCGATATGTCTCGCCTAGGAGAGGCTTGAGAGGCCCTTGTCACCACAAGCGGAGGTTCAAAACCAATTATTATGGCCCTCAGCTTCAACATGTATAGCGACTGTGTTGTCCGACCCCAACCTGGCCGAGACACATGCAGAATAACCTCTACACGTACCCCCTTGATATCCTAGGTAAGGTCACTAAGGTCACCTCAATATAATCAACGCTCAGGCGGACAGTCACGGGCGGGATTGACCGTATGGGCAGGGTAGAAAAGCCCGAAACTCTCGAAAGAGCCCCCAGATACGAATACAATCCTGGCTATATCGCCGGTGCTACACACTTCCCGACCAGGGGTTATCCCAGTCAAAAAACCACTCACACTGCCTAGTGCTTGACTCCCTTTTGAGAGGAGCTTCCTGAGAACGCTGGTTATACCAAGGATTTCACACACTCCCTGGACAGACACCTAGTTGTTGTTGTTTTATGATCTTGGAGAATTGACTCACAATGAACTATTCCAAGATCCTAAAACCTAAGCTTGTTGGTGCACCCTAGAAAAGAAAAGAGTGTAATTCATTTTATTTAGCATTGATTTTATTTGGCTTTATTACTCAAAAATAGGATATGGTCGTGCAACTAATGGTGTTATGACGCAACAAGAAGTAAAATGCACACCTAACAATCAATGCAAATGCATTGTGTCGATGAAAAACGGGGTATGCGTACTACGTGTAATGCAAAATTTCCTCTTCAAATGCTGAATGCAAATTTCCTATATGAAGTCCTGACTATTACTCCAAAGCAAATCTATAGCTAGTGCAAGTACAATGCAACGTGCATAATGCAATGCATAATGAGAAGCCAATATTTTTGTATTTTTTGAAAATAAAGAGATACGAAAAGCAAAAGAATGATTCTACCCACCCCAGACTCTGCAAGCACACATAGACAGCATTCTAGCAAAGCACTAAGGTAAAAGACTCTAATGCACTAATCTCAAACAAAAAATCAAAGATGCCATGACAAGAACTTTCCTAAAAAAAAAATTTAGGCTAAAAAAAAAAACGTTTCTGGTAAAAAACAGAGGTAATAACAGACTCAGGCAGTGCCAAAGGAGACTCAACAACTAACAGAATTCACCCAGCAATCCCCTTCCTTCCACAAAAAGGTAAAAACCAGAGTATACGCGACTGTGCGCAGTAAACCCGTGTGTATACGCGGAAATCCCAGAGGAAACCGCGTGTATACGCGACTGTAAACAATAAACCCGCGTACAGGAAGAAAAGGATGCACAAATCAAGGTAAACAGACAGGCTGAGACTAAGTTTACACCAATCAGACTCTACCAAGCATACATGCCCCCATACCCGACACAGAAACAAGAGAGAGAGAGAGCAATTCAAATACATTGAATGCCAAGAAACCAATCCCCAAAGGTCAACTACTAGGAACTCCCCAGCGGAGTCGCCAATTCTGTTACGAAGAGAAATTCCTATGGCTTGGGGTACCACAACAGACAGCTAGACTCCAGAAATCAATCTTTCCCAATATGCAATAGAAATAAACAATCTAACACTAAAGGATCGAACCTCGTACCTTATTCCGGACGGTTGAAGTAGATCCCCATTGAGCTTTCCAATCTTCAGCTTGAATTGTTATAGCACGTCCTCAACAACAAGTAAACAATACAAGCATACTATATTTCATGGTGTTAGATCTATTCTAGCATATATAATCAATAATGTAAAAGCATTTGACATATTCCAATGGAAACAATACTCATTCAAATACGCATTACTGGACAGGAAAAGATATTTCTATTAATAATAATCAGATATTACAAGTGACAACCTCTGACGGCACGTCTGCGAATCGGAGAAACTGAATCCCCCACTTGGGCCTCCACCACCTCAATCCTCCATCACTTCGATAGCAAGCTTACTAGTAGAAGGCAAGCTTGGGAAGAACACAACAGTGCTCCAAGGGACAAAGGGATGCAGACTCAAGCATAAATCCTGACAACAATGGACTATAGTTTTGTTACTCTCAAAGCTCTCTTATGCTTTCAATGTACCAAGGGGTTCTTTATATAGCTTTCCAAAGGGGTATTGAAAGGTCGAATCCGTGCGATCTCAAGGCATATGGAAGGCCAGGAGTCATATGAGTCGGATCCAAGTCAAGGAAAACTCCAAAATGCTTTGGACTATGCACACATCCCGATGTACGCGACTATATAGGGAATATCCGCGTATGTACGTGGTTATCGGGGAAAAGGCTGCGTATATCATTTTTATAATGTTTTTAGGGATGGTCAAGGTTACATCAAAAGATAAAAAGTGGTCCATGGGGGTTAATGAGTCTACAGTGGGACAGGGGAAGGCCATACAATGTGTGATTCACCTAGTGTGGTGAAATCCGCTATAACAGCTTTGCTACAATATGGAAAGGGCCTACCCATAACTGTTGAAACTTCATGTGTTTCCCCTTTTCATCATGCAGGTGATCCCACTTAAGAACCAAATCTCCCACTTCAAATTCCTTTTTTCCAGCTTGATGTTTATCAAACCACTGTTTCACTACTTCCTGTTGATGCTTAAAATGTTCTTTGGATCTAGACCTAGACTCTTATACCTTTAAGAGATTATAGATTATAATCTGTAGGATTTCATTATCTATGCTTCTAGACTCCTGAGCTATTATGGAAGATGGTAGCATAATGTTAGGAGGAAGAATAACTTCTCTTCCATAAACGAGGGTATATGGTGACACACCTAATGAATTCTTGGGTGTGACTCTATCAGCCCAAAGAGAATTTGCTAATGCCAAATGCCAACTTCTCTGGTTTTCTATCACATTTTTCTTTAATATCCTAATCAGATTCTTGTTTGTAGATTCGGCAAAACCATTTCCTTGTGGGTAATAGTTTGCAGAATAATGCAACTTGATTCCTCTTTCATGAGAAAATGTAGTTAATATAATAGAATAAAAATAAGTATCATTTTAAAAAACCAGGGAAATTGGAACCCCAAACCTGGTCATAATATGATCTTGCAAGAAATCCATGACCACATCTTCATTCACATTACATAACAGAATGGCCTCGACCCATCTAGTGAAGTAGTCAGTTGCCGTCAAAATGTATTTGTGTTGCAAGGAAGAATTTGGTTTTATCTCTCCAATGATATCAATTCCCCATTGCTTGAATGGTTCTGTTATCATCACAAGCTTCAATGGTCCTGCTACTTTGGCTTGTCTTCCCCCACACCTCTGGTAGATATCACACTTTCTGACATGGGAATGCGCATCCTTGAACAGTGTGGGACAATATTATCCGGCTATAAGAATCTCATGGGCTTTCATATCCCCAGAAAAATGACCTACAGCCGGCCCATCATGTAACTCTGTTATGACCTTCTTTGCATCTTCTTTCTCTAAGCATCTGAGAAGAAATCCATCATAATTATTTCTGAATAATATTCCATCAACGATATGATATGAAGTTGATTTAAGGCGCAATGATATTCGTTGTTTGGAAGTCTAATGTTCTGGCAACAATCCTTCCTAAAGGTAATGAACAAGGTCTCGGTACCAGGAATCTGGAGCTATGAAAAGAGGACATACATCCATCATATGTAACTCAGCTTCATTGTCCCAATTGTTTTCTTCATTTTTTTTACCTTCAGCCATTAGTTTGCATAGTCCTTTCCCTTTAACTATGGATGCTGGTTTGAATTCAAGGTCATATTCTTGTAAAGCTATTACCTAGTTTCCTCTTCTTTCTCCTAATTCTTTTTGTACGAAAAGAGACCTCACAGCTGGGTGTGTAACTATTACCTTTGTCCGGTTCTTAAGTATGTATGGCCTGAATTGTTTTATTGCTTTGAAAATAGCATAAGCTTGTTTATCAATAGCTGGGTAATTCAATTCATCTCCCTGCATACTAGTGCTCATAAATGATATGGGATACTCATCTCCCCCATCTTCCTTCTGTGTAAGCACTGCTGCTAATGAATCGTCAGATGCGAAAGTGTACAAAATAAAATCCTTTTCAAAATTTGGACTTTTGAGAGATGGTGCATGAGAAACAGATGTCTTTATTTTACTGAATGCATTCTTCTCTACATCAGTCCACTTGAATTGTACACTTTTTTTCACCATTTGCTACAAAGGTTTAACAATTTGAGCGAAATCTGGTACAAACCTTCACACAAAATTAATTGTCCCCGTGAATGATTGCATACCTTTTTTGTTATGGGGTAAAGGGATCTGTTCTATGGACTTGATCTTTTCTAGGTCTATGGAGATCCCTTTTTTAGAAACAATTTGACCCAGTATCTTTCCTTCTCTAACCACAAGCAAACACACATTTCCTAGGATTCAGTGAGATTCCATATTTTCGACAATGCTCGAAAATTTGTTTTAGATGGAATGCATGTTCTTCTCTCTTCTTTGAAAATATCATGACATCCTTGAGATATACAACAACACTACAGCCAATCAGACCGTGGAAAGCTATATCGATATCCCTCTGGAAATTAGTTCCAGTGTTGATGAGTCCAAAGGGCATTCTTCTGTAAGCAAAAGTTCCCCACTTTGTTCTGAATGTAGTTTTAAGTCTGTCTTCTTCAGCTAATAATATTTTATTATAGCCAGAGAATCCATCTAGTAATTAAAATAACTCAGAACTCGAAACCATCTGCAATATTTGTTCCATGGGTGGGAATGGATAGTTATCTTTATCCGAAGCACGATTGAGGTTTCTAAAATCTACACATAGCCTGATTTATCTGGATTTCTTCCTCACTGGCACCAAATTCGACACCCATTTCGAATGTTTGAATTTGAATATAATTTTAGCATCCAATAATTTTTTCACTTCACTCTGAATTAAAGGTTCTAGTTTTGGATGCATCTTCCTCAAAGGTTGCTGATAAGGCTTGAATCCAACTCTAATAGGGATGACATGTTGTATAATCTTCATGTCATATGTTTTAAGCTCTTCATATGTCCAGGAAAACACATCTTTTTATTGTTTGAACAAACTAATGAACTTATTTCTTTCACCTAGAGAACAACACTTTCCCAAATTTACATATTTGGGTTTAACTTCAATTCCCAAATTTATTAGCTTGAATTGTAAGGATGAGCTGTGAGTTTTGACATTTGCTAGCCTTCTGAATTTGTTGTCTAGACCAAACATTCTCTCTAAGGTCATAACTCCTTTAGGAATAAATTTGTCGAATTTTAATTCTTCTTGGTGTTCTTCATCATCGATTATTGCTCCTTTGAAGGTTTCATTATTCATCAAACATTCCAAGATTTGTTGATCATCATCAAAAAATCATAG
The DNA here is from genome assembly GCA_001517045.1 of Pseudotsuga menziesii. Classification (NCBI taxonomy): domain Eukaryota; kingdom Viridiplantae; phylum Streptophyta; class Pinopsida; order Pinales; family Pinaceae; genus Pseudotsuga; species Pseudotsuga menziesii. The sequence goes on along the minus strand of LPNX010863153.1, from coordinate 20,139 downwards.
ATTGGTAATCATGTCTGGAACCGAAGGCCTGAAAAGTAATTCAATAGAACATCTGTTATTTGAAGGTACAAGCCTTGCAACTGAGGTATCTAACAAGTCAGCTGCTGCATTCTTTAGTCTATGAATGGATACAATATTAAATGCATAAAAATTTTTAAGCAAATCCCACACTTCATTCTGGTAATCTTGTAAATGAGGTGAAATGCAATGTATCTGATTTTGAATTTGCTTTACAATTATTTCAGAATCCCCATACACTTTCAGATTTTCTACTTTTAATTCAATTGATTTTCTTAGTCCCTGAACTAATGCTTCATATTTGGCTGTATTATTGGTACATTCAAACTCTAATCTACATGAAATAAAATGTTTATTTTTCGTTGGATCAATCAAGACACAGCCAGCTCTTGATCCTTCCAAAGTTTTATATCCATAAAAAAAAGTGTTCAAAAACTATCTACTTCTACTGTACTTGAATCAAAAACTACATCTGAAACTAAGTCTACTATTTTACAGTCAAATTCATCAGCCCGTGAAAATCGAAGGAGATCGGGCTGTGTGTCTGGTGTACCGTTGGCTTCTTCTACTTGATAATTTCCCGGTTCAAGTTCAATAAAGTAATTTCCCAACATGGAATTCACTGGTTGATTCTTACCCTCCAACTGAGTAACATTGTGCTTCATGTGGGGCTCTCTTAATACTTTTATTTGATTGGGACTTCCCTTATAAGGAAACCATAGATCTGACCAATCTAATGCAAAATATCCATTTAGCTTTGCTAACCAATACTGACTCAATACAAGTCCATAATCCTCAGGTATGTCTACTAATACAATATCGATGAACTGACATACCTTTTCATTTGAAGATAATCGAATCAGAACATCCTCCATTTCCCCAATTATCTTCACAGTTGTTCTTCCTAACTGAATAACATGCCAGCTAGATGGTTTGGGTTGTCCATTTATCTTCTTTCATACAGAAAGTGGCATAACATCGACTGATGCTCTTGATTCTACTAAACAATTGTGCACATTATGGTTGAAAATTTCAAAATTTAGGAGAGATGGTGGGGTTTTGTATTTAGACTTACCTCCCACACTTGCTTCACCAATTTCTTCTTCTTCAGGTTGGTTGTCGATGGGAATCTTTTCCTCTAGTACTTCAAATGATTTTAACAAATTTTCTTTCTGTTGAGGCACATTACACATTTCAAATAGTGAGATATTTTCCTTAGCCCTTTTAATATCTTCCACAATATTATACTCCATCTTATGTTCTTCGAGATTATTTTTTACATTATCAATCTTCTCTTCAACATGCTTAACAGGCATGTTGATTTTCTTTGGATTTTGACTTGAAATGGTGAATTCAGATATTTTATCACCCATGGTGCTCTTCTGAATCTTCTTTACATTCTCTTGAAGTCTCTTAATTTTTGGAAGTATCGAATTTCCTTTATTTATCAACCCCTGACTTCTTGTTGTCACGTTTGTTTATGATGTTTCTTCCTGTTTCCATGAACCTTCCTCTTCTATATCAAAAAGTGAGACACAGTCCCATAAAACTTAAGCATCCTCTTCTTGTTTTTCTGTAGGTTGATTATTTTTTTCTTCTTTCTCATCATCTTCTGTTAGTTCAGAGCCCAGTAGCTGATTCATTACTAATGTCATAGATTTGATCCATTGAGGTCAATTTTTTTCAGAATGAGGCTGCTGATGAAAGGTGCAAAAATTATCCATACCCACCTCAGTTAAATTCATTAATGCAGGACTGTGTGGAGGAGGTTTAGATTAATTGTTGTCCTCTCTCCTTTTGTAGTAAGGTTTATAATATTTTTGAGCTTCCTTTTCCTTTTCCAAATATATTATTCTGTTGGATAGCTTCTGCATCATCTTCACCATCCCTTCAAATTCATGTGATTGCTCATCCTTTGGCTTAGTCAGTAATAACGCTTTCTTACCAAAAAAAATTTCTCCCGACTGCTCAAGATAATCTTCTATGCTCTCTTTTTCAGCTTCTACCCTCTCAGCTTCTTCATAAGTTTTTGACGATGTAGGTTTGACTAACATCTTGGAAAACATGGCCAATTCAGGCCCTAGAGCTGAAGTATAGTATTCACTCAGAACTTTATCAGATGGTTTATCAGTTGCGGAAAAATTCTTTAGATAAGCAGCAAACCTTTGAGTGAAACTATGCCCTTTTTCCTTTCTTTCTTTCTTTAAAGCACATAACCCTTTCATCAGAGCTGCATGAATTTTTTGGACTGCATATTTACTTCTAAATATTCTTTCAAATGTATCCCAGTCTGTGATTGAGTTTGCAAGCAGAGAAAAATACCATGAGGCTGTTGCACCTTTCAGGGTATGAGGGAACAATCTACAGACTACATCTTCATGTTCTCCAGCCCGTAGTCCTTCTATAGCCAAGTAAAACCTTTGCAAATGATCATCTACCAAAATATTTTAACTTGGGTCAAACTTAGGAAACATTTTCTCAAAATCCTGAGGTAAGTCATGGAAAGGAGGTGCTAGGTTTCATGGTGATCTATCCCTCCAAGAAGGTGGTGGATTTGGTGGGTTAGGTGGCTGATTTGTGTTTACATTTGCCATGATTCTGGGTGGAGAATGAGGTGGTGAATGAACAGGGGTATGAATTGGTGAACAGTAAGGTGTATCTGGGCCCAACTGATTCATAGGTTGAACAACTTCCTATAAGGTTGTTTCTACCAGTTCTTCAAAATCTCCAACCAACACTACGTCTTCCAATATAGGGAGATATTTCTTCTGATAATTTCTTTTGGGTAAGGCAGGGATAATCAGTAATCCTCCAATCTTCTTCGCATAATGCCTAGTAATTCTTCTCAAATCTTAAACTTTTTAGTTATCGATAGGATACAAAAACTCTTTACCCTTCTCTTCAGGAATTGGATTGGGAAACAAACTACTCTCAGAACTGTCACCGGTGGAATAATCTCGAGAAAATGGGTTTCCTCGGCTAGCCATGCACTGGCGGCCCTCCTTCTAGTGCCAAAAATTGTTGAGGCCTAGAAATTCACAGGTAACAATAGTTAGGGATTCTTCCTAGTAAATATTCCCAACTAGCCCGTTACTATTTGGTATGGGGAATACATCCGGTTTACAGTCCGGTTACCATAGGTCAAGTAACAAAATAAAAGGTTTTACCGGTTACGGCCCGGTCCATCGTGTATATTTTAGTTTTTTGAATTTAATTATGATATGCAAGTGCCTATCTAAGAATTCAGATTGATAGAGAATACGAGGAGCGGTCACAATGTGATGTGCAGTTTCTTACCTCTCGTCTTAAGTCACTCGCTTCTAAATCACACACAGCAAGAAACTAAAACTAACTATATAACCTATCCCTAGGGATCAAGACTTCCATTTATCAACGAGTAATGTATTTCTGCACATGCATTAAGAAAAATCACAGATAGCTATTACTTAATTCAAAACACATGAACATTAATAGATATATGAACAATAATGTAGCTCATTGTTTATGAAAATCCTTCATTACTCATAGTGCAAATTTCATAGAATAAACTAGAGTGCATTCATAAGAAGAACATAGGTTCAAAGAGTTAGAACGATCTCACAGTTAATGGACACAAGCTAAAAACGAAATAGTTCACATTCAACAAATCCATAGCACAACATGAAACTTGTAATTCTTATTGCAAAAGGAAATAGTTATTCTTACAACATAATCTCACAAATCTATCTGGGTAAAAGTCTCTTCTTCTATCTAACTCTCCTATACTTATACTACAAGAAAAACTCTTGGGCTACCACTCAGTGACCTTTGGGATCCCCCCAACCATTCAAACCCACCCTTTTGTCTCTTTGTGAGTGCTCATGATTTATACAATACGTTACATTTTAGATTAATATTTAAGAGCACTTTATAAAAAGGGACCGACTTGGTAACTGATGAACTTTCCCCAAGCCTGGGCCTCTGCTGCTATCAATTTTTCTCACTAATCCGTTGGTATTTTTGAGATCCTATTGATCTCAAAAATTCACTCTCTTCTTTTTCTTGAGAAACATCTCTGCTTCTTATGTCCTTGCTACCTCCCTTCTGCTTTGTCCTTTAGGCGTATCTTCTTTGCAGCAATCATCCTATCATGAACATATCATATTTTTAGACAATTTAGCATTTAACAAAGTAACACAAACTGTATCAATACATGCATTCTATAAAATGAACTAAAAAAAATATTAATGCATGAAAAGACAAGGCAAAGGAAATCCTGCAAGCTGGGTCTGAAATCCGCTAAATCCACTGTCAAACTAAAATCACAATCCTGATAAAACATGCTCTCTATCTCAATCTAGGATGCATCTGGACCAATTGGAAATCCTCCGATGAAAGAATGAATCATAACAAAGTAATTGCCAATCTGAAACCCAAAATTGCGCTCTTCATCTTGGAGAAAACCTCTATGGAAAAATAGAGTAGAAAACACACAAAAAAGGTAGAAAAAACACTAAGCGTCAGGCAGAAAACTCCTCATCGATGAACAAAACAACTATATATCGGATGGTTAGTTCACTAAGCCATTGAAATGATGAAAACCATATAGACTAAGGGTTCTAGGGAAAAATAAAACATCAACGAAATAAAGCGCTAAAAGCTACCATCCATGCATCGGAGATCGGAACCACTACCCACTAAAAACAATGGCATCAGCAAGCGAAAGGACTAACCATAAATCGTCAACCGAACAATTCATCATGCAGCCGCAATAGCGGGAGACAGACAGACTAAAGGTTCCGCAGTCAACATAAAAACATCGGGGATTCGAAACTTTGAGGACTATGTATCAGCGACCAAAGGCTCAATGTTGCCACTATGTCGGCAATGCAAAGGACTAGCCCCCCCAATTGATCATCAAAACCGTTCCGATAGTGAAAACAAAACATTGCAAAGTAAAAAGTTGATCACTAAAACCAAGGCATTGGAAAAAACCAGAGCTATCCGTCGGAACGTTCGTCATCTGCCATCCGAAATGGTGGCGAATTAGAAGACTAAAACTCCGACTATTTGTCAAAAACAAATCTGATAAAATAAAATCGTCGATAGTCCAAAAAATAAAATTGAAATAAAATGCATCGGTGAAAATAAGAACTGTCCATCGGGACATTCATTACTTACCCTCTGCAACGGCGACTGCATAGAGAACTACCGCCTCGACTCATTGTTCAACTGGCCTCCGACAGCGATAAAAGAAATCATCCATAAATCAAACTTCAAGTTCCATAGTCAAAAGCATTGGCTGGCAGGTGTTTTTCGATACCTTTATGGTGAGTTAGTAGTTGGGGTATTACGTCCCCTCAAAAATTTAGTTGAAATTTCGATAGCTTTTCCTATCTTAATAAATCTACCCTAAGGATCTCTAAGTATGTTCATGAAAAGAAAACAAAATTAAAGGAAACTTATGCTATTACTATTGTTTCTGGGTTTGGGGGCGCCTGTTATAACAGATGTGCTGGTTCTAAAAAAAAAAAAAAAAAGTACATGAAAAATGCAAAAATAACACACTTACAAAAAAACAAAGGAACAACAAGGCTTTGGGGCACCCCACTATAGTGGATGCGTCTTGTTGTTACGCCATGAAAATTCCAGGAATTTCATAGTGAAGTCGTCTTTACGTCTTACTGTTCTCCCCTCCCTCTTGTCGTGTAATATAAAGTAATCTATCTATCTATCTAAACTTCATAAAGGAACCCTATTTATTCTACCTTATAAAACAACTCCCCGACAATGACGCCAAAATGTTCGGGTATGTTCTACTATCTTAAATACACCTAATAGTTAATTATCAACCGGGGTTGGTAGGATTAGAGTTGATACAAAATATATGTGAAGGTAAAAAGGCTCCAAGGGTGTCGTGGAGGTATTTTAATAAACAAAAGATCGAAAGATCTTTCAAAATGAAAAACCGAGTCAAACTCCTAAGACTATTTGAATAATCGGACTGGACTGGAGTATCAAATTTTAAACAGCTACTAAACGAAATATATAAACAATAATACTTATAACTAACTCATACATAAAAGGAATTATAACAACTGAATTGACAAATAACCAACTAACTACTCCTTAAACGGACGGCTAGGGTAAAAAGACAACTTATCTTACAAAGAATAGAAAACTGAAAAAGCGAGTAGAAAACTTAATAAATAAAACTTTGAAAGAAGAAAGTAGAAATTTAATTAATAAAGATAATAAAGAGAAGCAAGTAGAAATCTTAATAATGATATTTAAACTCTATTCTTCAATAAATACATACCAAAAAAAAGAATGATTCCTATGATTACAAATAATCTAACTTCCTCTTAAAAATAATACATCTAACCCTAAACTCTATATGCAAACAAAGATAACCATGACGTAAAACAACAGTAAAACAAAATCAGTGTTTAATATTCAAGAAATAAGAACAACTTAATCCATATTTAATTTAAGGTGAAAATAAAATAAAAGAAGAATAATAAAACCTTAATCAATAACCTAAAATAATCAAACTTTAATTGTAATGCTTAAATAAAACTACCAACTACAACATAATCCAAATATTGACAAAACAAAACTATAAACAATCTTAAAATACATAAAACACACTAAAAACAGAACCGAGCGTTAAATGACAGACTGAACAGTAGGTCTGTAAGGGGTGGCTGAATGGTAGACTAGACAGACGGTCCGAATGGCAGTCCGTATAGTTGAAAATGGTAAAAACTAACTTAAATGAACTAATTATTCAGATGAAGTTATGCAGATCTAAACCTAATGCATGGAATCAATAAACAAACCTATTTAATCAGCAAATTAACTTCAAACTAACTCTTAAACAAAAAGAAAGCATTGCATATTAAACTAATTAGTAAGCTAGAAATTAACTTAAACAAACTAGAAATTAACTTAAGCAAGTTCATGGCAGGAAATAAATAAACAAAACTAAATCTAAATGAAAGCAAACTATTTCATATAAGAAAATTCATAATAGGAAATAAATAAACAAGATTGAATTCAAATGGAAGCAAACTATTTTATATGTTTGGAAATAAAGATTGAAAACAATACTAGAATGAAATGACTGTAAATAAAATAAATGAAAGCAAATAACTAAAATCAAATGACTGGAAACAAATGAATGAAAGCAAACTAGAAATTAAACTAGACTAGCTAAAACAGAAAAGAAAGAACTAAATTAAACAAAGAAATGAACCTTTGGTTGATGAGGGGCCCTCTCTACAATCAGGGGTGATGTATAATAACTCTTACTCAAACGCAATCTTCAACAACAATGCATACAGCTCTTTATTCAAATTCAGAAACAAAATTACAGTGTTTATGAAAACTATGAACTGCTTAACAAAATACTTCTCTAACTCTCTCCTGACTAACTCTGCTCTTTATTTAGAGACAGATATATATAGTTTACATGAGATATGAGAAAGTGGGCCCTCAAAGGTCGACTACTCTCTAATTTTAGTCAATATTTAAAGGCACCTAATTGATTTCAGCAACCAATGCATGGACGTCTTCCTTCTTCAGTGTGAGCGTGACCTCTTCAACATGAATGTGGCATGATATTCCTCCTTTCACATGGGAATATCTTATTTCTTTAGCATGAGCATGACCTCTACAGCATGAATGTGGCATGATATTCCTCCTTTCACATGGGAAGATATTCTTTAGCGTGGTGTCAATCCCTTCCTTATCGTGGTTGATGGGTTGGTGTTGAACGCAGGCATTGTACATAGCAATGGGTTTCTAGAACGTAGGTCCCTCATCAGCGTGAGCGTGTGGACTGGTGGTGTTGTGGAGAGTGAGGGCAGTGACATGGTCAGTATTCTAGAACGCAGGTCATTCCATCCCTTTGAATCATGTGGATAGTGAGCAGCTAGGTGGCAATCCTTCTAGAGCCTGAGTTAAATGCATCGGTCCAGCACAGAGATGGTTGATGTGGTGGTGAGCGAAGGAGATTGCAAGATGATGTGCTATCTAGAACATGGATTTATTACCCAGATGCGTGGATGATCAATTTAGTTGTAGGATGTTTCATGTTTAAATGCCCAAAACCGGTTATGGACAGCGCGCAGGCTGATGGGTGAGTTAAACAGCGAGCTGAATAGAACATTGAGCCATGAGTTGGATATGTTGGGTGTCAATCTAGGGAAAACATGGCAAACCACCAGCAAATTTAACACGACGGCTGGATGACGAGCTAAACACAAAGCTGGATCGTGAGCTAGACATATTGCGCGAAAGCCAAGTTGAATGCATTTTGGTGTTAATTTTCCCAAACAAACTATAAAATATGCAAACGAATATACATATCAAATAATACATTAAATATTCTTTAAATAATATAATTTTGAGTTAATAAAATAATAAAAATGATATTAATAACCAAAGTTGTAATAACATCAAATTTGTTCTTACCTTGTGCTGAAATAACGATCTGCATGACATAAAATATACTAAAGATAATAAAATATGTGTTTAAATGTGTTATTTAATTTCCAAAAATGATAATAAAATGAGGCTCAACACTCCTCTAGAGAGAATTTTGCATCCATATGTACATTTTATATGACATCAGGGTTTGCAGAGATGTTTATAGGAATGGCAACATAAATATTTTCCATATTCCCCTCAGAAAAAATTCCCTCCCTTGGAAAGGGATTAATCGGTAGATAGAATTCATCTTCCAAACTCACGTGGAACTTCTGGTTTTCAATTCTACTCAAATCTAGAATAAAGTAGGATCTATGGTGAAGATATTCACAGATATTATCCCACCCACTCATGCCTTCCTAAATAGCTTCATCTGAAGGAAAACCATGTCTAAGAAGTCATCTAAATATAAAGAGTTCTCTGCCCAAGCAGGAAGGTAAGCTTCTTCCAACTCCTATGATACTATAGAATGAGTCGAGAAAGGATCAATAGTGGTGTTTACAATATCTTTCTAAGCCAATTCCACTACCAATAAGGGCATCTGAGGTTCGTGATAGGTAGGAAGGACCCAAGGATCAGTTCTATCGACAACCATCACAATATAATTACCCACACTCGTAGAACCTAGATAATTTATCGGGACTGTGATATCAAATGTTTCCATTAATGATGAATACATTCCATCCCCCAAGATCTCAGTAGTCGGTTTAACCTGATCAACAAAAGGTACAGTGGACTCATTCTTTTCCAAATGGACCCTTCGATTGAAACTGAGTTGGTCCACTGTTATAGCCCAAAATGACACATCTCTACCTGTGACCACTTTCCCATGATTTCGTCGCATGTCGGCACTTCATGGAAGTCACTGAAAAAACACCTATCTTGGAGGACCCATATCTTG
>LPNX010863153.1:0-10721 GCA_001517045.1 Pseudotsuga menziesii | reverse complement strand
AGATAGGTGTTTTTTCAGTGACTTCCATGAAGTGCCGACATGCGACGAAATCATGGGAAAGTGGTCACAGGCAGAGATGTGTCATTTTGGGCTATAACATCCACAGTAACCAACTTTCCTTCATGTGTAAAACCACCATTCGAAGAACAACCGAGGAAATCATGCACATAGCATAAGTCCAACTTCTCCCTAGAAGAAAGTAATATTATAATGGAGCATCAATCATCTCCACTTAAACAGACACTGCTTTCCCTTCCAACTTAATTTCAAAAGCTGGTAGGATACCAAGTGGGAGGAAAGACCTCCCGTCGAAAGAAGTAAACAAGGTTTTTGATGAAACTAGTTCCGTGGAACCTAAATCCTTCTAACAAGAAAGAGACATAACACATGTGGATGCACCCTCATCAACAACTATATTCCCAATGGTTTTTCCACCATGAAATACATCTACTGACAAAGCCACATGATACAGTAGGTGCATCTTAACATCTAAGATATTGAAATTTTCATCAAACATGAGGAATCCATACTGCCTAAAGCTGCTAAAAGGGAATCCCTCTAAGTGGGACAACTCTGAAGCACTTCCAATGTGGACATCACACAAGGAAATTGGGCCAAATATTCCACCACAGAGTAGTTAGAAGCATCCCTAGAATTTGTATTGTGAAAATGCCTTTTTAAAGACACCTTTCGGTATTTTAGGCATTAGATCAACAAGTTTCTCGATCGTGAGAGGGTTAGAGGTTTCACCAATAGAACTACCCCTCTCCTGAGCGGCTGTCTCATAATTGTTTTTTCTTGTATGGATTAAGGTACTAGATCATACCATGTTGATATAATTTTGTTCAGGAGGGGCATCGGGAGTGCCCCCAGCTACATTTGAAACATAAGCTGCATTCTGTCCTTAGGGAAATGGATCCTTCAGGACAACTGGTTGTTGGTTTTTGAGCTTCTAGCTGGATCAATGAGAGGGAATTGATGAGTTAAGTGATCTCCCTAGAACAACTTAAAGGGAAATTTCACCTACTTCTTATCTTTTTGATCCCCAACACCATCATTTGTGGGTTCCTTCTTGTTTTGATTTCCCCCACCCTTCTTCCTTTTCTTCTTTTTCCCATTAGGCTACTGATTTCCCTTTTGGGAGGATTGTGCAAAAAAAATTGCAGTTTGGGGTGAGGGGGAAGCCTTTGCTGCCTCCATTGTAGACTACTTCATTGACAACTCATGGAGTTTCTTGGCTAGCGACTCTACAGTGGGAAAATTAATTGAACCGACCATGCCATTGGCATGGGGTCCGGGATTTGGTTTCTCGACACTATGGGTAGACCGTGGTGCCTCAAGTATGATTTCATATAATATCCCATACTGACCATATATCAAAACCATCTGTTGGGCCCTGCGGATGGACTCTTCTTCAGTGGTCACCCCCAAAGTGGATACATCCTTACATATATATGGAAATAAAGATTTTAGGAACCACTCTAACAAGAACTCGAGGGGTATGGTTTATTTGATAAGCCTCTTCCATCTTCGCCATTCTTGGATATGATCCCAGATGTGCGTGGCCTTGTCTTACTAAAAGGTAGACAAGATATATGTGCCGGAATCATATTGGATAGGAAGTTGGAAGTGATTTAGGAACACATTTGCTAAGTCCCAAAAACTGTCAAACGTAGCAAAGGGAAATTCAATATACTACTTTGTTGCAACATGAGTCAAAGTTGTTTGGAATATCCTCAACCGAATGGTGTCATCATTCACTGAGTTAGAAGAGCACCATAAGTGAAAAGTGGTGATATGGGCACCTGGATATTCACCATTTTTGCCCTCAAATTTGGGAATATATGAGTGTAACTTGCTTGGAATAGGTGGCCACGTGGCACTATGCTTCACCGGGTCATTCATCAACTTAGAAAAATATGGAAAGTTTAAAGTTTCCATGAATGGAAATTTCTGCATACAGGAGCCTGAAAAGCATGATTTTGGGAGGTAGAAGGTGCTTACCCCTGGTTCCCAAATGTAAAGGTTGGTTTTCCCCCAGCTTTCGATTGTGAAGTAGTTGGACTACCTTTAAACAGATTCCACCCGTAATCCAGTGGATTATTTGTTTGTCATGTAGTATAAGTGGTTTGAACCCCTCCAAATGAAACTAGAGTCTAAAAGACAAGAGCGGGTATCCCTCCATTGAAAAGAAAAAAAGGAGAGCTTGTAAACAAGGTTGTAACCAGGTTCTGGAAACCTTGGCCAAAAGCGTTCGTGTTTGCAAACTACATCCCCACATATGCAAGTGTAGGACCTACATAAGGAGTAGATGGGGGAATGTGCCCCTCATTCCATGGGAATCCCTAGACAAATGAGGAGGATCCACTAGGACCAATCTAAGTAGTATGCATGAAATAGGGGGAAACAAAAGGTGCATTGGGAATCCCAGTGACCACCCCACTAGAAGGATCTACTACATGGGAGGAAGCCAGTGGTTGGACCACTCAACTACTTGGTGATAAAGGTGTAGTAGATGTACTTGGTCTAGGAGTACCAACCGGGGAGGTGGCACTCCACCAACCAAAATGGTTGAAGTGGGGGTAGAAATACCCTCTCCATAGTTATCCATAACTCTACTCACAAAAACACCAATCACAGGTGAATTAAAAGGAATAAATTGGACGATCGCAGGATCGCTTAAGTCAGTAAGAGGCGGGTTAAAATTCCTTGCAAACTCGTCATCCTGCAAGATTTCAATCTCTAATGTAGTTGTATCAACCTGATTAGTCTTAAGTTCTGGTCCACCTAGAACTTCGCGAACTCCTACTAGTTCGAATGAATCGTCGGCACCTAATATCCGCCTTTGAGGGGGCGGTGGAAGCTCCACTATATTATATTGACGAAGGTTTTACAAAATTCTTGACCTATNCACACCCCTCGCCTAACACCACCGATCATACTAACTCAAGTTCAACCTATTGATTCTATGTCGCACCCACCTCTTGGTACGCAAATGACTACTTTTGTCTCTACTCCACTATATTATATTGACGAAGGTTTTACAAAATTCTTGACCTACAGATAGGTTGGTCCTCCATAGCTAAAAATTTTACTCACACACACCTAAAGGTTGACTAAATACAAATAAAACACACAGCACTCACTAAAAATTTCCTAAAGCCAAACAAACAAACAAGTATAAGATATGCCTTCAAGAAGAAAGCTGATAGATGGTTACTTGGCGTCCTTGTAGATGTTCTTAGGCACAAGTGGAGGAATCACCCAACCACCCTCCCATACCTTCTACTGGGGTTACCTTCCAATATCATCCAAGGTAGACCAGAAATATCCTTCCGGTATACCTATGTATGATTCATAATGTCATAGAGACTAAAGGCTACCACAACTACACGGAGAGTCTGGGGGGGCAGTCACAATCCTTATTCGTATGCATGGGTAGGGTACAAAATCCCAAATCCCTATCAACACTGGCACCACATTNGCTACCACAACTACACGGAGAGTCTGGGGGGGCAGTCACAATCCTTATTCGTATGCATGGGTAGGGTACAAAATCCCAAATCCCTATCAACACTGGCACCACATGGGGCCCAAGAGGTGGTATTGACATAATTCTCCACTTGCGTAAAAAAATTGATCTACGCTCGAACAACGAATCAGAGGGTTATCTCCTCAATCCAAGTCCTCATGCGGCCTCATGCTTAACTCCTGTGTGAGAGGAGCTTCCCAGATACACTCAATATAGAGGAGGATTTACCTAGTGATTGGCCAACTATGTTTGAAATCAAACACTTATGGACACTTAAAACTCCATAGTCCACAATTCTAGCCTAATCTAGTTGGTGTATGAACCTAGAAAATAGAAACTTACTAGTCATTTTTAATTATGTCATCCTTTTTAATAGGTTGTTTTTAGTTAGAGGTAGTGGTGTGAAACTTGTATGGTGTTATGGACTCGATAAAAGAAAGCAAAAATGATGTAATAGCTAGAAATTCAAAGCAAGATGCAAATACCAAGCCAACTTTTATTTTCTTTTCTTGTAAATAAAAGCTAATGAATTTAAAACTAAGCATGAGAAACTACAAGACTCTTTTTAATAATTTTTTAATTTTCTTTGAAAAATAGTGAAAATAAATACCGAATGCAACCTAATGCAAAAGTATAAAATATTTTTGTCTTTTATTTTCAAACAACTTCAAAAATTGCTATGCAAATGAAAGCAAACTTGAGAAAATTTGACTAATCTATGCATGTAGCAGTGAAATGAGGCAAAAATATCCCAAAGTAACCCACTTCAACCAAAAGGAAGAAACTGGAACAAACCTTGACTTGGAGGAACGATCAAACTTAAAAGCTCACTAGATCCATAAAAAGAAGAGTGACAAACTCATACTACAAGCAATAGTACCTCAAACCTACAAACCAAGCAGGAGGACCACCTACACTCACCAATGAAAGAAAACCAAACACAAAATATCAAGGACTTGAAGAAATCAAGTGAACGATGTGACATATAGACCTCAGAATCACAAAGTTATGTCATAAACATAACCCTCACAAGCAATCAAAAGGCCAAAAGACAAGGACAAGCAAACCCTAATAAACCCAAATAAAGATATAGGAAACACACGACTGTCTATGCATACAACTCGTGTTTGCTGCTAAAAAAATTTCAAATAAAAAAGATGAGCAAAAAGGTCCTAAACATCCCAAACTATAAATCAAAGGAAAAAACACACCCAGAATAAAAAAGAAGCAAAGGTTGGTAAGGGAACCTAAAGAACGAACCCTGTTGTAATCACTCATATCATTAAGTTACCAATAATACACATAAAGAATCATATAATCATAACAGAGATAAGAGACAAGGATAGTAGGTTGAATAACAACTTATATTACACAATAACACATGTGGGTTCATACATACATCAAACCGAACCAAGTTCGTATCTGGCTCAATAGCCTATATATATGATTACAAATAATTAATTATCAGTTTAGTCAAACGACATGACCTATGGAGGCCAACCTAATCTATAATTAGTAGTCTAACTAGTCTAGTCGGCTAAGTGACTAGCTCCTCCAACAGACCCACAGCAGGCTGGACTCCCCAGCGAAGTCGCCANTGGAGGCCAACCTAATCTATAATTAGTAGTCTAACTAGTCTAGTCGGCTAAGTGACTAGCTCCTCCAACAGACCCACAGCAGGCTGGACTCCCCAGCGAAGTCACCAGTTCTGTTGTTCAGGACAATGCACCCTTGTGACCTAGGGTCTATGGGGTTACCAACTTACTAAGACACTTTCATACAATCAGTTTATGTAGAAATTTAAATAGGAATAGGAAGGAAACTTCGAAAACCTAGTTTACGACGATGGGTCGAAGATTTGTCTTCTCCTCTTTTAAGACACTTTCATACAATCAGTTTATGTAGAAATTTAAATAGGAATAGGAAGGAAACTTCGAAAACCTAGTTTACGACGATGGGTCGAAGATTTGTCTTCTCCTCTTTTAGTCTCTTCCAAAGCTTCTACAGATTCTCCAATTCACCTACAAAGAATAAATTATTCCATAAATATCTTGTATATATATCAATGGTTAATGAGATGCATATTCATAATAAAATAATTGAAACAATTCATAGTTCATCATATGCAAGAATGCAAAAATACAAATATCGGAAGAAGAACTTTCTTTATTAATAAACAGAGAATGGTGAGATTACAACCCATCTTTTGAAACAAGGAATCCTTTGCAAAATGAGGACACTGAGTTATGCTGCTCCAAGATGTCTGAAGGAATACCACCAGCATAAATTTTCTCTTCTAATAATTATTGATTAGACCCATCCCATGCCCTCTTTTTATACATAGGGAAATAGAGAGGTTTCTAAGGTTATGATGGTTGAGACAGTTGAGATAGTTATGATTAGGGACTCAACTGATCTCAACCAATCATGATTTATATTTTTTAACCTTAAATTAAGGTAAACACAAGTATTAATATAGGAAAGGCGNGAGATAGTTATGATTAGGGACTCAACTGATCTCAACCAATCATGATTTATATTTTTTAACCTTAAATTAAGGTAAACACAAGTATTAATATAGGAAAGGCATGTGTGACACACTCCTTGCTTTAAGGAAACTCACATGTTCAATGTACATGCGGGTTTAAATGCAAACACTCACGTGTGACATGTGGGTTGAAATGCAAATACTCACGTGTGCAACCCTAATCTCCAAATAAAAATATATTGAGCTCATCAGGAGATTATGTATCATTAGTCATGCACATCTATAGTGTTTTTTCTACTTCAATCCTATTTGTGCTTTTGTGTCCCGACATATTGGATGTTAGTACTTGGACGGAGAAGTGCCATTTTGGTTGACAACACTATGGTACAAGCTCTAAGACCCATTCAAATTATGTAAAAGATACTAATTTCAATTATATTCATATAGTATTCCAATGATCTCTTGCATAGGTATGAGGACACCTTAATAATGTCCAATCCCAAGAAAATTTACATAGGATCTATATAATGTTCAGTTTATTTTCATTCATTAACCATGATTAGGGATCCCAAACCCATATGTGCTGCACAAAAGCTCTTAATGATGCACATATCCCTCCTAGAGGCCAAATAGCCCTTAGACAAAATTTCTTTGGTGATTCACAACCTCATTTATGGAACTTAATCCTAGGAATATTTATTTAGGGAATATGGTCCTTTTTTTCTTCCTTTGAACATGGTTTAGGCCTTAAGACCCATTCCCATTAGGAATATTTTTTTATTGGCACCCATATTCATAATTGTAGGCTAAGAATAACTCATATAAGCTTTATGTAGTGGTTCAACGAATCCCTCATCATGATAGAGATTTTGGAAACTCACATAGGGCCTAAATATATTTATTTCCTTCCATGACCATTGGTTAAGGTCTCGGTGTCTACTCATGGTGAAAAAATCTCTTAATTGTACTTCTTGTAACCTAAAATATAAAGTGCTTAATATCAATAGTATAGTCCTAGTGCACATGAGAATGTAGTTGTATGGAAACATAAGTTGACTTTTGCCTTACACATCCGAGTCCAAATCTCACCAAGATATGTTTCAATTAGAAAAAAAGGCTCGCATTTAAGCCAATTTTGAAACACACACTAGGTTCATGTAAGGTGTATACCCATGAATTTAAATGTGGATGTCAATTTTAACACCAAAAATTGTTCACCTAGATCTCTATGGTCCAAACAATAATTATACATCATTATCCCACCATTATTTCCTCCATTTTGACCTTCACAATTAAAATTACACCAAAAATGGTCCAAAACATTTTTATTCCTTCCCCCATAAATACATGAAAGTTGAGCATTTACTGTGACATAACCCCACTCTCTCCAAAAAGGACCAAAAAACCCTAAGATGAGAATGGGTAAAAACCCATGGATAAATACCATGCATAATAAAATACCTTGGGTCATTACCATGGGTTGAAAAATATTATATCATCCTATAAATATATTGTAAAGGTTTCCCCACAAACACTTTTCAACTTTTCATCAACTTTTCACCTTTTGCCATTATTCCCATATTTGTTCCATGTCATTCCCACGGTGTATATTGAGATTGCTCCACATTAGAGGAAATTTCAACTCAAAATGGACCTCCTATGAAAAATAATAAAATAATATTTATTAATTTTGGAGGAAGAAAAGAAAAAAACTACTTTTTTGTTCGTATTTTCGATATATCTCGCTTTGTTTTTACTCAAATTTCGATCGGGAGAGCTCGTTAGATGTGAAATTAAATTCTGCATCATCATCACATTTTCAGGTTTTTTTTTGGGGGGGCTATTGAGGTCCATCAAAAGTATGCCGAGTGGGTACTCGTTGGATGTACAATTTAATTATGCATCCAACACTACTACATTTCGAACCAAAATCCGACGGTTACTTCCGACGGCGCGTGGATTTCTCTGTTTAAGCTTACCAAAAATCACAAGGATACATTTTTTTTTAAAATGTGGCCACACACGTCGGTTAAGCGAGGGATATTTTCATAACCGTCGCTAAACCGACGTCACGTTATTTATATCACATGATACAACAATGTTATTATTTCATTGTAGTAGATTATGGATAGTAAGCGTCGCTTAAGCGATGGAGGAGCCGTCAGTTAAGCGACGGCAAGTTATTTATCACATGATATACATAACTTGTTGATAATCGCTATGCTATGTGAGAGATGTCTTGTGTTGATTAATATAAAATAAAAAAATAAAAANTGAGGAGAGTTGAGAGCATGCTTCTTGCAGTTCAGCTTAAGCATGAAATCAACTATCCAATTCCAGCCTCCAAGGTATCCCTTTCTCAAAGACCATTCCTATGGTAGAGCCTAGCTAAGCTTTTTAGAAATTAATCAGTATGTTTCTTTGTCTATGTAACTAACTTTGGAAGATTATCCAGATTTTGGAAGCTTTGACTGCTGCATCTTGTCAGGATACATTCTGCTATGAAAGGGCAGAACTCTTAGGAGATGCATATCTGAAGTGGGTTGTTATTAGATGTTTGTTTCTCAAATATCCACAGAAACACGAGGGACATCTTACTCGCATGAGGCAGCAGACTGTGAGTAATGTTGTGCTGTATCAATATGCCCTCGATAAGGGACTACAAGGCTATATGCAGGCAGATCGCTTTGCTCCATCTAGATGGGCTGCTCCTGGTGTTCTTCCAGTCTTTGATGAAGATACCAATGAAGCAGATAATGCAGAGGTTATGGATGATGTGGAGCATAGCCCACAGAATGAAACAAGTGTGCATAAGAATGTTAATCTTCAAGAGTTTGAGGATGAGCCCATGGAGGATGGAGAAATTGAGGGTGATTCCAGCTGTTACAGGGTTCTATCAAGCAAGACATTAGCAGATGTTGTTGAAGCTTTTATTGGAGTTTATTATGTTGAAGGGAAAAAGAATGCTGTTGTCCATCTTATGAATTGGATAGGAATTCCGACAGAATTTGATCCTAAAGAAGGGGAATTGGCTAGGCGTGGCTGCAAGGTTCCAGAATCTGTTCTGAGAAGTATCGATTTTGATAAGTTAGAAGGTGCCCTAAATTATAAATTCAATGAGAAACGTTTGTTGGTTGAGGCTATTACACATGCCTCACGTCCCTCATTAGGAGTCTCTTGCTATCAGCGATTGGAGTTTGTTGGAGATGCAGTTTTAGATCATCTCATAACAAGGCATCTCTTCTTTACTTATACTGATCTTCCACCTAGACGCCTTACTGATTTGCGTGCTGCAGCAGTGAACAATGAGAACTTTGCACGTGTTGCAGTGAAAAACAAACTCCATTTGCATTTGCGACATGGATCAACTGCACTAGAAGCACAGGTATTTTTGGATAGTTGGTGTCTTTTGCAACTGACCTTTTGTTGATTTATTGTAGTCTTTGAATATACTGACATTTTTCTAATAAATATAATGCAGATTCGTGACTTTGTAAAGGACATTGAAGTTGAACTTGATAAACCAGGAGTTAATTCCTTTGGTCTTGGAGATTTCAAGGCTCCAAAAGTCCTTGGTGACATAGTGGAATCCATAGCTGGTGCAATTTTTCTTGATAAAGTTCTTGACACAGATAAAGTGTGGGAGGTATTTTCCTCTCCAGCTATCCCCCATGGAACTGACTTGAATGAATGAATCATTGTTATTAACATTCAATGTAGGAGAGAGTTGCATGTGCATAAGGTTGTAACATCATTGGAATTGCTCTTTTTTCAGGTATTCCAACCTTTACTACAGCCCATGGTGACTCCAGAGACACTTCCGATGCACCTGGTTCGTGAACTTCAAGAGCGCTGTCAACAACAGGCTGAGGGTCTGGAGTACAAGGCCTCAAGGACAGGAAATATGGCTACCGTTGAAGTTTTTGTTAGGTCAGAGAAATGGACTGTCTTTTTTGGGAAATCCTTCCTTGTATTAATCAATACATTAAAATAAATTTTATTTACTAATTAGGACTTTAGTTTTAGAGAGCTTCTTGGCTTCCACAGATCTGGGAGAACAGAGAGATCAAGGAGCTTAGATCATTTATCCATAAGGCTGTAACAGAGGATCGACACATAGGCTATGAGTATGTTTTCTTAGTTCTGTCAAACCTCCTCCTGTTTTACATATTCCTCTTCTCGAGTCTCCGGGATTGTAACCATGTCTGAGGTTCACTTAAATTAATTTTTGCAGCTCTGCCTCTTGTTGATGTATCCCTCCGTTATTTGATACATTATATTGAAGACATTTTGTGGCTATGCCCCCTTCTCCATTTATCTGTGTCTTAGAGATATATTGTGGAGTATCGCTGTTTATAATTCTCAGGGATCTGGTGTACTGCCCTGATTGCTAATAAAATGGAACTACTATGCAAATCTCCGAAAAATACCTCAAATCTTTGCTAGAAAAGTGCAGATCTGTGTGTAAAGAACCTTAGAAACAACGAAGTATAACTCTGAAAAATGATTTATGACCCTAGTTCCTTGAATTCTGTGGGTTATGGATTTGATATAGTTAATAATTGATTGAGCAGGTGATTTGTAATATTTTACATCTAGACTCCTTGGTGCCAAAGCATTTCCAAGGGCCAACAGCAGCTCGACTATAACTACAAAAAAACAGGCAGCGGAAACTCTCTCTGCACTTGTTTGAAAGAACAT